>JACJUY010002265.1:51666-112121 GCA_014220935.1 Platorchestia sp. MABIK | reverse complement strand
TACCTCATGTCCTCTTACCTCATGTCCTCTTACCTCATGTCCTCTTACCTCATGTCCTCTTACCTCATGTCCTCTTACCTCATGTCCTCTTACCTCATGTCCTCTTACCTCATGTCCTCTTACCTCATGTCCTTCATTGTCCTGTTGTATCTATAATAATTAGCATTCCCAGGGGGAAAATGTGCGGTCTCGATGAAAAGGTTATGAAGGCCTTCCTTTTACTGAAATAAAATAGGGCTTTTGTTTATTACGGAACATTTTTATTCGGTTCACTGCTGTCGTGTTTTTCAGCACCCTACCACTTTCTTCTTCAACTTCTATCTTGTTCTATAAACTTCTTATTCACCTTACTATTTTTATGTGCTGGAGGTCTTGAAAAGAACACACCTGTGCACAGATTTAGCGTTCCTTAAACTTTATACGAAATGGTGATTTTAATTTTATTTTTCCGGAATACCTTTTCGTGTTCCGGGAGGCTTAACACTTTGACTGCGACGTGAGCCACTGGCGATACATGAAGGAAATTTTCATCAGGCTGCTGACTGACCAGTAGTCACAAATTCAATTTTCATAAATACTGAATCAAAACTAAATGAAGGTACGATCCTCTTAATGATTGCTATTTTCAACATTGCTTACAACAATTGACTTAAACTTTCAGTTGAATGTTATACATCAGTTTTACCTGCCGCAGTCAATGTGTTAAGCTATCATATCTAACGTTTCTCCAAACCCGATGTGTTCTCCCTATCACAGTTGCAAATCATGTTATTCATCGACATGTTCGACTCGCTGGCTGTGAATTTGAACAATTTTACCAAAATTATAGGATTTTTTACGCGTCATGCTCAAGCACAAAGATATGTATAAATTTTCTCAATGTTTTCGGTGATGATCAATGTAGGAGACTATTTAGAACCTCTTAAAATTTTCGATTTTGGCAGTTTAGGTAAGTAGGATTATCTAAAACTTAAGAACTCTGAAGTTAAGATAGAAAATCTTAATTTTGATCGGTAGTTGTTGAGTGTGTTTAACGTTTTTACTTCGCTAAATCATGCGAAAATGTTCGCAGCGTCAGTTGCATTCTCTCGTTTCTTTGACCCAACCTGGACATCTCGATGTGATCCATTTCGTCTGTTGACGTCCGGCGGTGTACGGGCAACTTATTACATCTGAAGTCGGGAACTTGGACCACTTGCAGGAGGTGCGTGGAGTTCGTGTAGAGGCAGAGACCAGAATGAAAGGTTAGAGAATCTAAGTTTGGTTTAGGGAAGTTTAAGCCAGGAAAGAACTGTAATTGGAAAGCCAGAAGATAAGAACTTATAGAGTAGCGTGAAGTCATCACGGAGGAAGAGACCTGAATAAGAAGGCGGAGTAATAAAACTCTAATTATGGTAACCAAAAGTTCACGTGTCAGCGGGAGCTTTCAAGTCGGAAAGCTAACACCAGGCGTGCAGTAGCTGTGAACTTAAGGGCAAGCTACGACAGCAACACGTGGGTGAAGACGCTCGATCTTATGGTTAACATAACCAGGAGACGGTTTCGTCTCCTGGTTCCGGAGTTAATTTCCATAGGAAAAAAGAACAAAAGGATGCTTTATTCCAATCAATCAAGCTTGATACATACCATCTTGTACATTGGTTTTTTAAATGCCTTATAACTAACACCAGGAAGCAATAACGGTTTCCCCGAGTCAAGCCGGTACCCATTTCCGACATCTGGGTAGAGTTAGGAATTTTGCTTGAGTTCTCCCTTTACCCAACGGGAGAAATCACCGCGCAGCGATGGGATTCGAGCTGCCGACACCTTCACGGAAGGGCGCGTTCTTTAACCACTCGGCCACGGTGACGGCCACGGTGATACAATAGTTGTCTCCCCCTGACGAGACGGAGCTACCAGACGGAATACCCACAAATGTTGCGGATCCATTGTGCATCAGTCCATAGCTCATCCAGCACTCACTAGCTTTCTTACTGTCACGTTTCTTTCAAATAAAAAATAAATCAACATTAAACATGAGTAACGAAATTTTCATTTGAAAATATAATATGTCCTACGAACTGAAGTAAATGTGTTTTCCTCTGAAATTGTTAGTCAGATTGGGTCTAAATTTTAAGCATAAAATTTGCTATTTTATGAGGATATTCTTCGTATGATGTGGAAAATGAGTGATTGCCTTAGCGTTGTTCCCCTACGCTGAAAAATTGCTCTATTGCTTTCAAGATCTTAACCTCAACTTATTAATTATAATCAAAGCTTGACAATTTCGATGTGTATTTAATAAATAGCGTAAATGGTTCAAAAATGTAATAATTTTTATCTGCGTTAAAATTTGGAAATTTTCATCAGTGGAGAAAACTAAAACTTGAATCTGCATGAATTGTGAAAGATGTTTTTAGAATTCTGTTTTTCAAATAGATATAAACTAACTTGGGATTTTATTAAATTTAGAAACTACTCTCGATTCTGCTTCTTGAATTGAATACTTCTAGTTAAAGTATTAAATAGAATTATTGGAATCTAAAACCCAGACTAGATATGCGGGAACAAAGTCTGTTGTTGGTGTAGACACTCCTCGGATAATTCTTTTAATCTAATTTACAGTGATTCAGATCTAAACAACAAAAAACTTGGGAGAATCGCAAAATCAGTTCGGTGAACGGGAGCGCTGACGGTCGCTTTTAACCGCACCAACTCGCCGAATCCTCCAAAAGGAAGCCAAAACACTTGCCATAATTTGACGTCGGCAGACAACACCTTGCGGTCCCCGCCGGGCTGTGACGCGGCTGCTGCGCCGCTCTTAATATGAAATCGCGTGTGACGTTCCAGGGTCTTTATTGGACTTGTGTGACGTTCTGGGGTCTTTATTAGACGTCTGGCACCGCACGTGCGACAGCCCGCACTGGCTGTGGGGGGCCTTTGTGGACCCAATCATATTTAGGCGCTTCGAGGGAGGCTATCCTTGTGGCAAACTCCGTTTCTAATGAACCTCGTGGGTAAACTGTTTGTGTGTGTGTGTGTGCTCCTCTTGCACTGGTGTATTCTGCAATGTTTGTATGTGCGCGTGTTCACTGATGGGCGTCTGAATGCTCCAGTAATATTTAATGCCAGAAGAAAATGTGGAATGCTGTGTGGTCGATATTAGTCTCGTGCACACAATTTGAAAATGATTAGTGGGTTTTTTGAATTGTAATCTTTCCATTTCCATGCAACTTCTGTTAGAGTTCGTGCGCAGATATAAGTACGTAAGGTATTACCCTTTCGAAACACATTATTTTTGCGAGTAAAATGAACAGAATTTTATTGTTTTAGGCAATAGAAACAAACTTAACACAGAGCGCGGCCCAACCGAAAAAGGAAGTACAAACGAAGTACTGAGTTATCGTCCCCGACGGGACTGAGAAGCAAAATTAGCGCTGTAATTTTTCCCTTTACTCAAGACTGAGGGAAAAATGCATCAATAGGCTCCTGCCGTATGCTGCGTTGTATAAATATATAAGATAACGCAGTAAACTAAAAAAGGGACACTGCTTAAAAATGCGATCATCTACTTCAGTGCCTCATGAGATACAACAGTTGTATTCACCGCGTTTAACTATATAGGTCATCCTGCCAAATGCGCGGCCTAGTACTATTCTTCTGGATAGCCAAAGGAAAATGAAAACAATGCTCTAAAGGCTGTGAGCCGTATCACGCATGATACTGAACATGTTTTAATGCCACCCGCATTAGAAGGCAATAAATTTTGAACACAGGCTGAACTGGATCTCAAGCGCAAGGGTATCTTGTATTGGCGTCAGAAAATAAGAATCGTCGCGGCAAAATTTCTGGGCCGAGCAAGTTGCTCTCCTGAAGGACGAGAATGTCAGGATTTGTAGGACACCTTCGTAAATATCTCTAGTAAAACTTCAAGAGCAGCATTTTACCAACAGCAGGCTTGGGTGTCGGTAAAGGCAAAGTTCAAACCCACCATGTTGAGGGGGAAGTGTTGAGGCGCCCGCATTCTGTTCAATAAAAGATTTAATGAATGCAGTGATACTGCTGGCTCCAATTTATGGGTCATGCCTTGTGCGATTTTGCACTTATTGGTTTTTAAAGGTTAGCTATATGGTAAAGTGGTGTTCACTGCTGTCTCTCCAATTAGCTGCATCATTGAAAGACTCACAAACGCTCCACACTTATTTGTTATAGAAGGTTAAGCGGGACATGATGGAGAACCGTGCTCCCTTCTGCCTCCTCAGTATATTTAATATAGGCACAAAAAAGATGATGATTTGCTTTTAGTACTGAATTTCACAAAGTGTACATCTGTACGACATGAAGGTATAGTACAGAGGGCATTTTGTGCACTGTCACCATGCAGGCAGTACATGAAGTACCTTGTGCAAAGCACGCATTGCAGGCAGTGCAAAGATTACTTCGTGTACTTTGTACTGGCACTCGATACACACAGAGTACTCTATGTACCGCACTGCGAGCCTGTGTAATTCGCACTGACACTCGGTACACGCAGAGTACACAGTGTACTTTACTGTGTACATGTACTAAACCTAGCTGAGCGCAATATGATATCGGCGCAGAGATCGACAGCGGCTGAGAGCAACACGGTGTGCGCAGGCCTGACTGGCGCCCTCTGGCTGCTGGGAGCAACTGCGCAACCACAACACGAGTTTGATTGTTTCAAGTGTCTGTATCTTGCGACCGTAACACGAGCATGATTGTTTCAAGTGTCTGTATCTTGCGACCGCAACACGAGCATGATTGTTTCAAGCGTCTGTATCTTGCGACCGTAACACGAGCATGATTGTTTCAAGTGTCTGTATCTTGCGACCGCAACACGAGCATGATTGTTTCAAGTGTCTGTATCTTGCGACCGTAACACGAGCATGATTGTTTCAAGTGTCTGCATCTTGCGACCGTAACACGAGCATGATTGTTTCAAGTGTCTGTATCTTGCGACCGCAACACGAGCATGATTGTTTCAAATGTCTGTATCTTGCGACCGCAACACTTGAAGATTGTTTCAAGTGTCTGTATCTTGCCACCGCAACACTTGAGGATTGTTTCAAGCATCTTCAAATTGTAAGCACAACTTTCGATGGCACATTTCAATTAAGTACCTTTAACACATGAATATTGTTTTTAAGTACTTGTACCTCGCACCCGAGTTTTGAGTCCCTCGCAAAGTCGAGTTTTGAAATAACTAGGAAAATTGAGTTAGTCAACCCAATCAAACTTTCGAAAAAAATTGCTTAGTTTTGAGACCAATGTTTCTACTGATAACGTATATTTGGACAAAAGTAATTACACGACTTTATTTTCATGTAACTCGAAAATTTCGAGCTTGTGTTTTAAGCGAAGAGTTCTCGAAGATCAGAGAATGTATGTTGACTGAAATATTTGTAAGGAACAGTACAAAATTTATTGACATCCACAAAATCAGTATAACGAAGAAAAGCACGGGACAAAATTATTTGGAAAGAATTGATATCGCGTTAAGTCATTGAAATTTTATTGCATGGTTAGAAAATAACAATTTAAAAGCTTTTCATAAAACTTTCAGAAACTTCTTTGAGCAAATGTAATGTAAACAAACTACGACCAGCACGATCATTACTTGTCCAGACTTTGCTGAAGGTAGATGCGCAGAGAATACACAGCCGAAACTCAAAAAAATACCCAAAGCCATTCGGAAGCAAACATCTGCACTTCGTAATGAAGGATTAACCTACAGGCGAATTGCTGAACGTGTTGAGGTTTCATGCTCAACTGTTGATGCAATAGTTTGGAATCATCGAGAGACTGTGGGGGACTTCCAGTTTGACAAGAGCCGGAGTATCTCGCGAGACCACGGGCCGCTCATGACACTACACTCTGCGTGATGACGGATGAACCATGACAACCCATAAGGAACTGGCGTCAAAGAATTAATATCAGTCGACCAATGACTACTAGAGAACTGTATCAAAACTTTGGTCTACATGCATTCACTCCACACTGAACTTTTCTTGTACAGCAAAAATGGGAAAAGCAGTTAACGTTTGCCAAAGACCATGATGACAATGAAACTGAGATTTAAGAACGGGTTGTATGATCCAATGAAAGCAAAGTTGAGCATTTTGGCCTAAACGGAGCTCGTCATTTCTTAAGAAAACCAGGAACTGCTTTTAATCACAACAACGCCATCTCTACCATCAAACATGGAGGAGACACCATAATGTTATGGAACAGTTTTACTATCCATGGTGTAGGAGAACTCCTCATCATTGATGAAAAAATTATACAGTTCCATGGACGGGAAGAAGCAGTAGCTACTTCCGAGTGTAAGGAAATTCTACTGCAGGTGGAATTGGATCTTCCAGCAAGACAATGACCCAAAACACACAGCGAAATCAAGAACAGAATGGCTTGCAAATGAGAAAATAAGTGTCCTTCCATGGCTTACCCAGTCACCTGACCTCAATCCCCTAAAAAATTGCGACGATTTTCCAAATTGCTGTGCACAAAAGGAGTCCGGCGAACCTGATTTGAGGATCATTTGAATGCGAGAAGAAAAGCAGGTGTTTCAATCTGTGTGCGAAAAGTTAGTCTGTTTACAATAAACGTGTTCATGCAGTCATTTCAAGTGGAGGTCACGCCACTCTATACTAATAACAAGTTTGAGTTTTGAGTAAATGATTTTGTTCCGTAAATTTTTTTTTTTTTGCTGAGTTCTTGGCTGCCTACAAATTCTATTCTGTTCTGTTCAAATACTTTGGTAAATACACATTCTTTTAATCTACCTGCACTCTTTTCGTAAACCAGACTTCGAAATAACAAATTACATCAAAGATAGAGTTGTGCAAGGGCTCGTGTCCAGGCATTGTTTATTCCTTGCAGTGTTCGTGTTTATATTCTATACGGCACTAGTTGGAATAGAAAAATTTTGGCTTCTCTTGTGAATGCTAAGAAGATACACTTAAGAATTAAATCTGGACAAATTTTTCAATCATCTATCGCTAGGTAGCAAAATATTGGGTTCGTATTAAAATTTCGTGGAATTTCATTCAACGGATTCAATAATACTTCTCATTAATTTATTTTGGCTTCCTGGTATTCGTTCACATTTAGGCGAGTGAACCCTCCAACAAAAGCTTCTAAATTCTTCAATATATTTTAACTTCAATATTGGGTATCAAGTCATAAACTCGTTGAAAGCATGGAACACCAGTTCATCGCTAAGCCTACGTAAGAATTTAGGTAATTTCGATAGTGGTTTAATTTTTTTTGGCTTGATATTACCGTTAACATAATTTATTAGTCGTCATAATTACTTTTATTTTTGAACCGCATTAGCTGCAAAAATACCTGCAACCTTCATCTTGTCTAAGTTCGCTAGACAAGAATAAATTGTATAATTCTTTGAGAATTTCGCAGAATTTGTTTTTCACTGACCAAAATCTAAGTTGTTCTCTTACTCTCGGGTTTAAAATTGTTCATTATATTGTTGGTACTTAGAAATTTGTTTACGAAATGTACTGTAAATCTTGTAAAAATAATCGTTCGTTCACGTAGTAGCGGTGCGAGTTAAAGCTTGTAACATTGGAGCCGTAGTTAGATCATGAATGTTTATGATTCATGAATAATAGTTAATTTCCCAGAAGGTATTTAGTAACCGTTGATTATTGTTGAACATTACGATGAAGTACTAATCTAGAGTTGTTTTCTTTGAACTAGTTTCCTCGATGATAAAAATGTTATAAGGGTGATTATTTAGTGACATTGAACTTCTTTCATTTACTCTTTAATGTAAGATTTCAAATCGTTGAAGTTGTTCTCATCTAGTCATTTTGCTAGTAGAAATTTTCAATTAGTGGTTCTTATGTTTTCAGTCGGCCTAAATGAGAAGCACTGATATTCTAGAGGGTAAATAAACACAAACGCTGATAGAAAAGATGTTCCTAAGACAACCTGAAACATTTGTGTTTCATCTGTTGCAACTCGTGTATGAGGTCAGAGATGTTACTGAGGTTTTCTCCGCGGGATTTGTTCACGTTCTAATCATCTAATTCACGCTTCTTGTTGTTTCCAGTAGCCTAAGTTCCAAATATCATCACGTCAACTCATCAGCGCAACTGATGTATTTTATTGCTCTGTGGAATCTTTTCAACTGTTTAATTGTCTAAGATATTTCTTTCTAGATGGAATTTCAATAGAATATCAACATGACTTGTAAATGTATCTCCTGATAATTTAGTGGAAAGTGAGCATGTTTAGTCTCAAAATAATTCCAAATGCTTTTTTCATAGACGTCTTTCTAGTAAATATTGCTGTGATTCTTTAATAAACTTGTGCCTCAGAGACTGATATACTCAATGTTATAATAACGAGACTCAAAATGCAAAACCTGCTTTTATATGATCTTACCAGCGAAAAAACTGACGAGTAGCCTGAGCAAACACCTCAAGCGATAGAGTGCAACTTTTTTTCCTGCTAAAACGTTCAGTAGTATAACTTGTTACATTGAAGCCTTAAATACATCTTTAACTCTTTCACTAATCAATATTGAAACAACACTCATAGTTTGTGTTTGGAAGCAAAAATAGACGGGGAACATATTCTCTATAGATCTGGCATGCTTGGGGGCCAGGTCTAGGGAAGCACTTACTTATTCGGAGTCTTGACATAAGGTGCTGCCTCACGCTGCAGCAGCCAGCCAATGGGTGCCATAGCGAAATTTGAGATGATACCAAACGAGGGTCAAGGGGGCTAGCTCAACGTACTGGGATTTTTGTGAAAAATTCGTTTTTTCCCAACTTACAACATAGTTATGCACTCTGTTCGATATTCTTTGTTACTTTACTTGTTATAAAAATTAAATCATTTTGAAAAACAGCCGAAACTGAAAAGGATCGTAACTATACTTGGACTTGAAGCACCAGAATTTTGCTAGGGGGTGCAGTACGGCTTGTAAACTGCTTGTGAACGCGCCTTACCAGCGACCGGACGGCCGTACCAACAAAGCAAACGCCGCAAGTGACTGACAGTGCAACTTTTTCACTTACATCAAAAGCTTGGCTGAGTGAGTTGTTACATTGAAGTTTGAATTCATATTGAACTCTTTCACTATCGTATAGTATTACAGCACTCACTGTTTAGATTAAAGAAGAAAAATACAAGTGAATGTCTCTTCTTTAGATTAGGTTAAACAAAAGTTAGACACCTTTCCACGTTGGATTAAAATCGTAGTTAACTGACAAATAGCCAACTTGGATTCATAGACTTGATACCTCTTCTGAATCAAGTTCGTTAGCGAAATAGCCAGCCTTGCTCACTACGTGAATTATCCCGACTATGTTTCTGAGGCAAGTCACGACGAATACAATTCAAAAAATTTTTCAAAATATCAATGAACCATCAAATCATTCGCTTACGCTGTCAGCAATCCCCTCTATTTGTAATGGCACTACAAAGGCATAGGATTTTTTAAATACAGCCAACTGAGCTCATTAAAGAAATTATTTCGCCTTTTTGTAACACGTTTGAGGCTAATCGGTGACTAATGTTAATTAAAAATTAAAAAAGATATTATAAACGATTCATCGAATTATTGGATTTCGAGGTGAGCTATATCTCCCTGAATGGATAGTGGTATAGTACTACGACGGCTTCTGGTTGCTATTTATTGAAAATAGAGGCACTCGGACTCGTTGAGTGGATGCCTCTCGGTGCGCAAGACAGGCGGAGGCTCGCTCGTATCGGACCCACATTCCTGCCACGACAGCTTTGTTTATGGGCCGTCCTGACCTCGGCGGCAGATACTAATTCTTGACACATCTGCTGGAGTCAAATTACACTCCGAAAGAGCTATTTGTTTTATTTAGATTGCTATATTTTGTTCCTTTGTTGTGTGCCCAGATCAGGTGCGTCATTTGTTTTCAGAAGAAAATACTGCGAGGTCTTTCCTAAGTTTCATTTTACAATCCCGCGCTGCCGAGTGAAGGGCGAATGACCTGGAAAACAGAAGACGGGGTACAGTTATTCGGAGCACACGTCCGATACCGCACTCTGCGATTTATGGGTGTCGCAAAAAGCTCCGGCTATTCCCTGATAAAGAAATCTTAGTGAGAGGCTTCAATTAATTATTTTTAGCTTTCGAAAACCGACGAAGTTCCGCCATTATTTATATTTATCGGCCCATCGCATGCCTGGAGCACGCAGAGCTTTGAGTCAAAATGGGCTCAACCGAGTTAAATAAAATTGAAAGGATTCGGTTAAGTGTGACGAGAACTAATTTTAGTTATTATTATACATGCCAATCACGGACAAATAAATCATTAATAAGGATGAGCTCCCAGAACTTCTACTATAATGGTTGCTTAATCGGTCTTTTTAAATGACAGTCTGTGAGAAAGGGAATTTGAAAAAAAATTAGCCCACAAAGGGCACTCGCTATCAGGCAACCAAACAGATGTTGCCGGAAGCCGAGCTCTCGTTATGATCACATTGCATTTGGAGAGGCGAATTATCAAAACTTGATAATTTTGGCCAAAAAGCCCGATCTGGTTCTCCTGCCCTCACCATGACTAGGTGAGTCAGGGCTGCAAGGAGCACATGCGCCGAAGATAACTACCGACACCAGCGTTGAAGTCACCATACCGCAAGCGCAGCCCATACGCTAGAGTAGCCATTCTCAACCTTTCCTCCATCATTGCCCCTCTCGACTTTAGGTATTTAGTTCATAAGGACGAAATTTACCTCTAAAAGAGATAAATTAACTTCAACCTTTCCTCCATCATTGACCTCCTCGGCTTAATGTATTAGGTACAAAAGGCCAAATTTCATCTCAACCTGGGGTAAATTTACATCTGGTTGATCAACTTTTTCACCATCATTAATCCCCTAACCTTTGTGTTTTAAGTTCGTAAGGCCAAAATTTACCTTAACCAGGAGTAAATTTACCCCTGGTTGAGAACCTCTGCGCTAGAGGTTCCCTACGTCTTCTTCAGTGCGGTTTCGTTTCCTTCATTGTTCTTCCGTTGTGCGAGAGTCAAACACAATTATGCTTAACAATGATGCTCTACAATGATGCTCTACAATGATGCTCTACAATGATGCTCTACAATGATGCTCTACAATGATGCTCTACAATGATGCTCTACAATGATGCTTTACAATGATGCTTTACAATGATGCTTTACAATGATGCTTTACAATGATGCTTTACAATGATGCTTTACAATGATGCTTTACAATGATGCTTTACAATGATGCTTTATAATGATGCTTCACAATATGATGTAACGAAATTATTCTACAACTATCGCAGTTTTCCAAATTGATCGAGTGGGTTTGAAGGGCTACTCTGAGCGATGTGATCACCAAATGGATACTAGTGTAGAATGGTAAAGAAGTAGAATTCACCTGCCTATATGTCATAAAATTAACTTTTCGAAAAATTAATTGTGAGTTACACGCTTGAGAAGTGCGTTTACCGTAAAGAAATTTATGTTTAAATTATTAATTTGCCTTTCCTTAATTTGCCAGGCAAAGGGAAGTACCACAAGCTCTATACATGAAAATACTCGCAGCAAAAGCTGGGCCTAACTTTTTCGACGAATTTATTTGTCATACAGATGCTGCTAGAAACAGTATGTTCTTCAAAGCAACGTGGAAAGACTTACGCTCCCAACTGTACCTCTGCGGCGGGTAAGTTGGTTAAAAATACTGCCTTTAGTTCTAAATTTAAGTGAGTGAGAATCTTGAGAAGACTGGGACTCCGCCACGATGATCCAATTGCTAATGAATTTTTTTGCATTGAAACGTTATCAAAAGAAGTACACAATCCGTGTGCTATAATAATATCTTTTCAGGGACTTCAAACGTAAGAAAAAACAAAAAACCTTTTGATATAACAGTGGTGAACCTATCGCAGCCTGATCATCATCATGGCATGAAGGAGGTGCAAAAGCGTCACATTTTATAGCTCAACGAAACAACGCCTCATGAAACACAAACGCAGAGTGCTTGAAAATTTCAAAAAATAGGTCTTCATAAAACTTTCTTGTTCGATTTTGCTCAAGTTCTGACCATGCTTTAGTGAAAGAAGTTGGCGAAAAATTATCGATTTATGATTACATATAATTTTTTGAGTAAATTTTTCAAGATTTTATTTGCTTTATGTGTAGATAGACCAAAAACTTTCAAAGCTAACTCCCATCACAGATGCGCATCACTTCTAACAATTACGTCGTCACTCCGCCACAATAACGCGTCATTAAGGAACAAGTGGAGACGTCTGCGGGCCTATTCAGTTAAACTGACGCTCGAGGACTTGAGTAAATTGTACTTATGTAGACGACCTCCCATAGACATCTCCCATGGTGCATCACTTCACTGGTCCCACGCTTTGCCTGCATGAACAAGTGACGGCATGCCAAAAAATGTGTCCTGCCGGCGTTTATCCATGTGAAAATTCGGTGTAAGCTCAATGCGTTGTTAAAGGGTCAACTTTGTGAACGATCATCAGCTGTTATATTTTGCTAAACGTCTACAAGTTTATCCTGAGTAATTTTTTATAAGCACCTATAAGCGACTTACCGGGTTTATTGATCATTCACTGCTTTGAGTGCAACCAACTTTGGCGCTTCGGCTTATGATCGACATCGTCGACTCCTGCTTTGACCACCTGCATACCTCTTGTTTTTTGTGCCGATTCCAACCGCAGGCTCTCACCATTATCTGTTTTTAGGCGACTTTTTGAGGTTATTTGTGTAAGTTTTTAAGCGGGCTGTCTGAGCTATTGGCATCATTTTGTGGAATTCTGGCGCCAGGAATTCAAAACCAGTGCAATCTCAGCTACGTCGGAATAGTTGCCACGATGGGAATAGCGTTCTTAGTCTCAAATACATCACAGCGCTCTGTGAACAGTTTGAGATCCTGTTAGTTCCTGTTCCGGATATGGAAATATCCCTCTCTCCTGAAATGATTTTATTTCTCATTCTTATTTTTGGTTTCATCGATATTTTCCATTGATATATTGTTTTAGTTAAATTTGATCACATTATTATTATTCTCTCGTCCATAAAAATTGTAATAGTCATCTGACTCTTGATTAAATATTATATTGATGTAATCGAAATGTGATCACAAAGAGCGCTCAGCTTTTGGCAATACTTCATGGTTGTCAGATTCTGAATTTTTTTTGTCTAATCTTTTTTCAAAATTCTCATACTTGAGAACTTTTTCTTAAAAAATGAACAATAAAATGACACACAACTTAAGCAAGCTTTGCGCCATGATCCCGTCCGCTCATAGAAGTTTTGAAATCGCAGTCGTAATTTCCTTATAACATTAGTTCATCAATCTAGGTATAGCTACAATGTAAACTTACAATTTTGTGCAGCCTGCTAACTTTTGAGGCACCGACGATCGCTACTTTTTGCACCTCTGTCTCACCCTCGAAAAGAATGAGGCAGCAGTAGAAACACAACTACGAGCGGAAAGGGAATCTCGTACAATAGAAATCGTGGAATTGCGGATCATTCTCGCAGCAAAAAAAGCGTAGAACAGCCGTAAATCTTGAGCACCGCCGCTCGTATTGACGAGTTGGTGTATGATTTCGAGCGCCTGGAATTCGGAGAGACAGACGCGCAGGTGGCGTCAACTCGTCAACCGGGAATGGGAGTTTCTCAGGTGCTGTGTAACACAAATGTCGCTTCGCGAATAAGTTCCTGTATTAATAACTTTAGGCCAGATTCTTTGATGGAAAACATTCCTATATCTCAATGCACCCCAATGATTTCATACTGCACCCCACATGATTAGAAATAATTTTTGAAAGAAGAAAATTTTTTTTACAAAGCTCATTTATCAAAGAAATTTTACCAAACAGAGTAGTACATTCTTCCTGTAGCACTTTCATAGATGAAAAGGGGGAAAAATTACTAAAATTATATGGCGGAAATATTCTCAATCGTCATTAGAGAGACCATGCAATGTCCACCTGTAGCCTGGAAAATCGTGTAATTTGATTCAGAACTTGGCATTCTTCACCATCCGCAGGGTTTTTCTCATGATTTTAATTTTTTTGGCCTTACAAAAAGTTTCGACCGAAGCATCAATGAAAACCGAAAACGGGAACGGGAACGCATCACCGTACCTGTCTGCATTCCCGGGCGTTTAGGTCGTCCACGTAGCTCATCGGCCGAGGTTTTTTTGCTCCGGAGCCTGAGACTACACTACACAGCACCCTCTTTTTCGCCAGCACTTTCCTGTCTTTTTCTATAGCCTCTGTAGCTTTTTCTTTAGGAACCCCGTGGATTTTTTAATACCTCAGTAGCTCCGCTTTTTCTGACCACAGTTTCTTTTGTGAAGATAAATCGCGAGAACTCGGCATTCAGACAGTCAACCCTTTTTTGCAGCACTGCTACACACACTCGCGGTGTAGGGCGCACATCTCATGGAGCCTCTCCTGCACACTCTTCTGTCTCTTCGTGCTCTCATGAACAGATAAACTTAACGCAAAACGTTCCATAAAATTCCATGGTACTCTATTTATTTTTGTAGTACATTATTTTGCTTCTCATGTGAAGCAGAATCTGAGCGTTTAAATGCATTAGCTGAAACACTACTTTGTTGCTCAAGTAATTCAGAGTTTAGACTTTTTGTTTAACAGTGAAAGCTTTCCATGCTGATCATGTGGCAATAATTGGAACGTTAATCCAGAATGTCTTCCTTACAATGGGGTTTTCCAGGTATGCTAGTTTGCTAAATTCATAGTGCATCGACGTCAATAGAGTTCCAGTTATACGATTCTGATGTATGTTTGACTATAGTTTTTTGGCAAATTTTACTTAATTTTACCATCATAACTGGTTCTGCTAAGCATTTAACGTAACTAAAGACACGATTCTTATACAATAACTTGATTCTTCATGTACGACTGATAAGTTCTCTGCTAATAAGGAACACCAAGTATACCTAGCAGACGTGGGGCATCAAACAGACGGGAAAAAAGTACTAATATGAATTTGCATATCGACGTCCCCTGCGTTTTCAGGCTCGGGGGATCTATTTTCGAGCATTTTCCGTTACCGAAGTGATAGCTGGTAGCATCAGTTATTTGAAAACTTGCCTGCAAGCATATATGTGTTCCTAACAATAATCGTAGCTCAGACTATAAAACACGAATTTTTAATTGTAAGCAACAACTGTAACGGGAAATATTAACGGACATGATACATGTAGAATTAAAATCGGTGAAAATGTTAGCTTTTATAGTGTGAGGTATGGATTATGCCTGGGATGTAAATCATAATTTCATTTTTCATTTTGATTACGCTAGTGCATGGGGCTTTGGACGCTTGTTTAAAGACAGTCACTCAGGAGTGTATTTATAACCTGATATTCACGTATAAACACTGAGTACAAGATATGTATTTCAAGCATTTCTATCCTGCTACATCAAAGATGTTATCTAAACATCAGTAACTGGTGTCAGTGCTGTTCATAAAATGGCTGAAAAATTGCCTTGTTATATTTGCAATTCGATTGAAGAGTATATTGCCCCATGCTATATATTTTAGAAGATTCAGAAAAATTTCATTGTGTAGTAATTATAGATATAAAAACAAAACCAGAGTCTGTGGACTACTGAATGGTATTACGGAAGATGCTTCAGGATTTCAAGAAATGAATTAATTTGAAAGAAACGTCAGACATAGCAAAGAACATTCAAGTGTGCATAGACAACTAAAGTTCAATGTCCCAGAAATACAACTCTAAATAAGCACTGCAAAGTAATACTTGAGTAAAACTATTATACTGTTTTAAGCTCACAATATAAAGGCTTACCATACACTCTCTTCTGTAATGACAAAAGCCAATCGGAAATCTATGAATCATGTTTGCAAGAAAAACATGTCACATAAATTGCAGAACACAAACAATTACACAGTAACTGAACCACAAGTATTCGTATAAATCAACATCCACTCCGCAAAACACAAACAAATATCTTCTTTTTGTAGCGTCGCCATTCGCCAAACAGGTTTTTATCAATGATTTATTGAATGATGGAGCAGTCGCAGCAACACATGCTACAAATTCCTCTCGAAATGACTTGGAGTGCTCGTGTTTTTGCATCTCGGCCACGAGTAATCATACGTGCAATTATAATCTTCATGGCGTGGTGTGGTATCTGGTCGACGACTGCTTTCGATGCTTTCTTGTGCTCATTTTGATTCCTTTTCTAGGGACCGGTGGTGTAGGAACTTGTTTATCAGGAGATGGTGAAGTGTCCGCAGCAGCGGATGTGTGCATTGCTCCGCTCGCTGATACCGCGCCGCCGCCGCCGCCTCGCACCCGTGCACCTCCCGGCTCTCTAGAATGCTGAACTTTATACCTACGATTTGTGTTTCACTTCGGATAAGTTAGAATAAAGTTTTCAACTAATGATTTGTTGACTTTTGTGTGCAGCTGGAGAAGTGAGAAACTTCTTACTATTGCTCGTGTTCCTTAAGATGGGTTGTAATAAAATTTTCAACTAATGGTTTGCTAGCTTTCGTGTGCAGCTGTTGAAATACACTAAGTTAGTTTTTCTCGTGTATGGTTATTATTATTCGTACACTCGACGTACGTTGAAGTAGCTCCGTATGAACGCATGCATTATATCTGAGTGATGTACTCAAGTTCCAATAGAAGCATCATTAACAGAGATGTGCTCTATAATTGAAGAATTTTGTAAATCGACTATAGCTGAAGAGGGACCTACTCTGTGATATTGGTTAGCAATTCTTACTTAATACTTCATTACATGCTAAAGTACTTGATGATTTCATTAGGACAGACTACGTTCAAAGCACGTAAAAAAATTACCGGAAGCACATCAACTTGAAAAAAATAAACACACTGCGTTTTACCGTAACCAAATACACTGTTTCAGAACGGAGGGAATGCGCGCTAGCTAATTTGCATAAACATTATTTACCAACAATCCTACCTGAAATTCTGAGTCATTATTAGCACGCAGAGGGTGCCGTGTAGAGAGAAGACGTGCGGGCACGCGACTGCTGCGGTCGGAACATGTAACGAAGAGCAACAAGTTCCGTCTGTCGCAGCCGCTACGATATTTCCATGGGCACAGGCGCCTTCCTCTCGAGGTGACAGCACCGCAGCCGTAACTTAGATACGAAGTGAAACGTGCGGGACTCGCTCGCATGTTCGCTTTTACGGATGCATTTATGGGCGAGATTACGGCTTTGTCCAGCCGTAAATTGTTGCATTAATGAGGTAACGTTTTCAAGTATCATCTTCAAGCATCATCGATCGCGTTAGAGCTGATAATAAGTGTTTTGTGATGCAGCTTGCTTGCGCTAATGAGGTGATGTTGCTGACAACGTCTTCAATCCGTTCGGATTAGCATGCGTAATAGTTTGTGACAATATCTCTTATGTTAATGAAGTAACGTCCTAAGTGACGTCTTCAGATCGACTGAATTACCACGGTCAATATTTTGTGGCCGTTAGCGAGGACAGGGAAGCTTTTGGGAGGAAGCGGGACATCGACTAGAAGTGTTCACTTACATGTTTAAAGTTTTATTGCTATTTATTTCAACCGGGGAATATTTCTAGCACAGAGCGTTTAGACGTCATTAACATAGTGTTCTTATGGAAGAGAGATCTGCTCGAGTGCTTATGTTACGTTATACGTTTAATGTGTTCAGTGCATTCTTCTGCGTAGTTAGTTCTTGTTTGTGTTCTGTAGTGAATTTATTTGACCGGTACCTGGAGCAGCGAGAGATCTTCATGTTTTTAGCGTTGCAATCATTTTACTTCGGTAAACGAAGACTCTCCTTGCTGCGCTGCGCAATGCATCGTTTAGTTTATGCCTCTGAAGAAAATATGGCAGCATGTTCGTTTCGTAATCGCTGTACATCATGGGCGCGTTTGCAAGTGAAGTTTGAAAATTGTGTTATTCGCATTGCTCGCTTCAAACACTTTAGATGGATACGATGTTATCACTCTTCGTATTACTGCACATTTTTATGACAACGCGCGCATCCGTTTTCTCGGAAAAAATGAATTTTAACTACCAGTTCTCAAGTTTTGTTCCGCATTTGCCGTCGAGCTAGTTTTCTCATATAAATCCTCCAGATGTGGGTCACAAAAAAAAATCCTTCCTAATAATACCCGTAATTAAAATATTCTTATGCTTGAGCACTGGTGAAACTCGTATCACAGATATGATCATAAAGGATCCTTCAAATCAAAGTAGCTGTTTCTTAAGAACGGACACTAAGAAAATGCCTAAATTTATAAATAAATAAACACATCAAGGGCATTATTAAGTATATTACTCCTCCGATTTCTTAATTGCGACAACAGAGCGCAACAAGGATACTTGAAAGATGATAAGCACTTTAATCATTACTGAGTGAGTAGGCCTTACAGTGTTGTGCGTAGTGGGCAGGCGCCTCACCGTGCAGGGTGGTGTGAGTAGGCGCACCGCGGTGCAGAGTGGTGGGAGTAGGTGCACCGCGGTGCAGAGTGGTGGGAGTAGGCGCACCGCGGTGCAGAGTGGTGGGAGTAGGCGCACCGCGGTGCAGAGTGGTGGGAGTAGGCGCACCGCGGTGCAGGGTGGTGGGAGTAGGTGCACCGCGGTGCAGGGTGGTGTGAGTAGGTGCACCGCGGTGCAGGGTGGTGGGAGTAGGTGCACCGCGGTGCAGGGTGGTGTGAGTAGGCGCACCGCGGTGCAGAGTGGTGTGAGTAGGCGCACCGCGGTGCAGAGTGGTGGGAGTAGGTGCACTGCGGTGCAAAGTGGTGGGAGTAGGCGCACCGCGGTGCAGAGTGGTGGGAGTAGGTGCACCGCGGTGCAGAGTGGTGGGAGTAGGTGCACCGCGGTGCAGAGTGGTGGGAGTAGGTGCACCGCGGTGCAGAGTGGTGGGAGTAGGTGCACCGCGGTGCAGGGTGGTGTGAGTAGGTGCACCGCGGTGCAGGGTGGTGTGAGTATATATATAGGTGCGCCGCGGTGCAGGGTGGTGTGAGTAGGTGCGCCGCGGTGCAGGGTGGTGTGAGTAGGTGCGCCGCGGTGCAGGGTGGTGTGAGTAGGTGCACCACAGTGCAGGGCAGCAGCTGCGCACCACAGTCCCTGCACACATCTTCACATGCAGCGAGTGTGCGGATGTGCCGTGCGTGCGACACCGGCGTGCGCTGCAGGGGCGGTATTGCACGCACACCACCTGCTGCGTGCTGGTGTGTAGTGGTGTTGTGTGGTGGTGGTGGTGGTGATGTTGGTGTTGGTGTTGGTGGTGGTGGTGTTGTTGGAGGTAGTAGTGGTGCTGTTATTAGTGGTGATGGGGTGTGGTGGTGGGTGGTTGTGGTGGTGCGGGGTGGTACGTGGTGGTACGTGGTTGTACGTGGTTGTGGTGCGTGGTTGTGCTGTTGTTGATGGTGGTAGTGGTGCTGTTGTTAGAGGTGGTAGTGGTGCTGTTGTTGGAAGTGGTAGTGGTGCTATTGTTGGAGGTGGTAGGGGTGGAGGTGCTGATGTCATTTGAGGTGATGGTTCTTTGCGGTCACAATAGGTGATGGCTCTGTGGATACTGTTATGAGGGATGATGGTTTCGTTTCTTCTGTTAGCGGTGATGCTCTTGTTGTTAGTGTTGGTGGGGCGCTTGTTGCAACGGGTGCTGATAGTAGTTCTGCTATTGTTGGTCCTGATGGTGTTTTTGTTGCGGTTGACAGTAAAGATGTTGGTGCTGTTATTCCTGCCAGTGCTGATGTTCCTATTGTTGTGCCAGAGGCGACATGCCTGGACATCCTCTTCACATTTGTACTTAAATCGGCAGAGCAGTGGTAGTTTTTGGCGCATCTTTATGTTTTCCATGCCGTTATATTTGTTATTATGCTCTTTGCATCTCTGAGTGTCAATATTAGGGGATAAAAATATTTATACATTGGTGAAGTCAAATTCACCGTTTCTGCTACCATTTCTACGATACGTTCTACGTGTCAACAAAATAACTAATGAGGAGAAAAAAAGAGACTGAATTTTTTTTTGGTAGACTGTGTGCTTTATTTGAGAACTGCCTCGAATGTTGAGTTTCAGGCCGTGAGACCATTGCAGCCAATATCTCATTGGTGCAGCTGCTTCATCGGAAGTGCTTGCGGTCTCTGCTGCGAGGATTACGAGCTTGTTAACTTGCTCACTCGAACACATAAATTTCAGGTCTATTTGACTCTGAATTAAGCAGCAAACGGGACTGCTTCTTGGTACACTGAGGTCGCTCGCCAATGTTTCTCTTGTATCGGCCGGATGGTGCGTTGTGAGGGGAAGTGTGTGTGTGTGTGTGTGTGTGTGTGTGTGTGTGTGTGTGTGTTGTGTGTGTGTGCGTGTGTGTGTTGAGCAAGGTATAGATGCGAAATATGTGTCTCTCTCTCGGCTTGCAACTGACCAATGTTTGCTGATCTTGTTTGCTTTGCTAATGATCTGTCTTGCTGATAGTACCTAAACACATCTTGCACGGTACTCTTAATGATCTCGATTGTTAATGAAACTTACACTTGAAGTTAGGAATTTTAGGTCGTTACTCTCTCTATAATTTGATGTGGTAACTTTATTGAGGCTTTGTTAATAATGAAAGCGACTGACACAGACAGATGGATGATCTTAGATGCTATTTCATCACATGGATAATCACAGCTCGTTGACAGGGGAAGTTATAAATGAAATGTTCTACAAGTAGCTGAGTAATTCATCACTGAAAACGAACTTATTCACACGCAATTCAAGCGCAAAAACAGACTTAAAGTATCAAAATATAACTTTCAAATTGTATTACGTGCATGTCTCACAAATTCGGTGATCACTAAATGTTTTTAAGTCGCGTCATTGCGCCAACGACGCTCGTTCTGGCACTAAGCAAGGCATTTGGCTTCAGATCAGGCTGGTGTGTTGTGGTCCTATTTTCTTGTTGTGTTTCCTGGCTTTGATTCGATTGTCAGGCTTTTAATTCGCCTCATAACTCTGATTACCAACGTACACTGCTGCAACATTGTGCACTTCATCCCCAGTCTACACTGCAGCACCAGTGTACGCTGCATCACCAGTGTACGCTGCATCACCAGTGTACGCTGCATCACCAGTGTACACTGCATCACCAGTGTGCACTGCATCACCAGTATACACTGCAGCACCAGTGTACACTGTAACTGACAAGGTAACAATCCTGAATTGTTCGTCAGTAATTCTTGCTCATTGCTTTCTTAAATCTCTAAACATTCACAAAATACTTGCATACTAGTGAGCACATTAGAGTGCGAGTCATCTCACTACACCGACAGCACAAGAAGTGATTACATGAGCACGCTAACAACCCCAGCAACGATGACACTACGCTATCACAGCAGTAAGAATTCAACGCAAAGTAAGTTTCGAAATGAACGTCCTCACTGGCAACAATGCAAGCTCTCGCGTTCAGTTTTAGGATTAAATTTTTAGAGCAGCGCTAATGTTATGTTTTTGTCGTCATTATCGTCAACTCAAAATAACCAGAGTTGAAAAATTCATTCTCTAGTTGCAATATTTCAAGTTTTGAACACGATAATACGTTCAGAAAGTTGGATTTATTTTTTATTTTTAACTTACTAGCCACAAAGTTGATGAATATTAATTATTCATTTAATATTAAAATGCAATTATATGAGTATGTTAACCGTGGCCGAGTGGTGATGAACGCGCCCTTCACGAGCAAGTGTCGGCAGTTCGAATCCCGGCAGTGTCGCCTGGTGATTTCTCCTTATTGGGAAAAGGGATAACTCAGCCACAATTCCCTACTCTACCCAGGTATCGGAAATGGGTTCCGGCTTGGCCGGGAGTAACCGTCATTGCCGTCAATGTTGTAACCGTCATGAAGTTAGTTATAAGCCATTCGAAAAACCAATGTACAAGAAGTGTATTAAGCTTGATTGGAATAAAACATCCTTTTCTCCCAGTTGTTTTCCAATCGTAAGTTTGTACATCATAATATTTTATTCCTAAGACTAAAATTTATGGACAACTAAAACTGTTATAGAAACAACTGTTATTTCCCTTCAATTTTATAAATCCGAATCTTTTCCCAAATTACTACACAACTCTGAATGAATTTATAAACAGTACTTGGCTCTGTTATTTAACTACAACTAAACTCCTAAGCAACAAGAAGCACAGTACATAGCCCAACTATTCAACAACAAATAAACCACAGAAACCACATACATAGTCCCGCTCTTCAACAACAAATAAACCGCAATAACAAAACATAGTCTCGCTCTTCAACCACAAATTAACCGCAATAACAACAATTCTTAGTCCAGCACATCATCAGCAAATAAGCCACAGTACATAGTCCCACTAACAACAAATGAACCACAGTACATAGTCCCACTAACAACAAATGAACCACAGTACATAGTCCCACTAACAACAAATGAACCACAGTACATAGTCCCACTAACAACAAATGAACCACAGTACCCAGTCCCACTAACAACAAATGAACCACAGTACCCAGTCCCGCTATTCAAGATCCAATTTATGAAGCAGAGAACGGCCTTGCAGGTTGCAGCGCGCCGCTCAGTAGGTTACAGCGCTCACCAGCCACACCTACAGCTATGGTTCCACGCGCAATCCTTTTAGATGAGTTTTTTCTGCGCTTAACTTCCAAGAGCTCCGTCTTTTTGTAAGTTTTTCTATCGCTCCTATTTGGTGAACGATTAAACGTAATTGGCTCTGTTGAGAAACGTTCGGATTTTTGCGCATCGCTGTTTTCCTTGTGTTCTATGTAGGAGAGGGCGACTGCGTTTTGTATTTCTAATAAAGAAGATCACATTTCGGCGGTCCTGAACAAGTTTAATATTTTAACGATATTTATTGACTCTTATCGCGTTCATAATGACAGCTAATTAAACAAGTTATGCTCGGAGAGATTTATCGTTGCCCTTATTAGGGCCTCTATGTGGGTACGCTCCTCGTTTACGAGCTTCGTTAATGGAGAATTAGTTGATGCTGTGGCAGCTGGAAAAAGTAAAATTTTCAAGTAACTTCTTGCTCCATTAGTTGTGGGGATGACACTCCAGCTGCCGATGATGTACGATTCTACCTGATGTATTTCAGCTCCTTTCGCATCCACCGCCACACCGCACGTCGCGCTCTGCTACTCCGACACCCTACACAAAATAGCCTCCCTTCATTTGATAAGTTCTGTTTGAAGTACCCAGTATTTGTCACTGTCGTGAAATTTCCATACGATACGTTCGTAAAAACGAACTCATATCTCCCGGTTGAGTCTCCGAGCACCCACATGCTGAGGTATCCTGGTGCATTTTTGCGCGAACATGCATTTTGCCAGTTGAAAATCTGATACTTAATGATTGGAACACAGAGCATTTTTGTGTCACACTTATCACTAGGAGCTATTTTGAGCCCTCAACTCAGGAATTCACAAGATAAGCTAAATGTACGGGACTCTCCATGCCGCATAAAATGCCTCACGGGACGACGTGAACATCTGTTCAAATTCCGCTTGCTAATTCTTCTCGTTTGGGTAGAAAAATAGTGTGACAGATACGGATCGTTTGAAATAGAAATCACCCGAGTAAATAAACTCTAATAGAAGTTCTTCCTTAATTGCACTCTACTCTGCGTAGTTTTACGTCAAAATCGATTAGTGTACTTCGAGCTGGAAACATGAGTCAATAAGTTGGTCGTGATTTGATCTTAATGCTTGGTGTTCGCAATGAGTTCATTTTAGGACAATTCTACACAAATTTTCAGCAGCAGTCATCTCAATATTTGGTTGAGTAAGTAAGCTACCGTAAATGAAATGAAGCCACAATAAATAAGGCTGCTGGCCATATTTATCTAATCCCGGAATGAGGTGAAAAATGTTAAACATCCAATACCCAAACGTTGATCGACATTACTTTCAAAATAAGCATGAGCTTTGTTCCTCTAAAGTCTGTGAAGTAGGTGTAGGAGCTGCTGTAACCTCCTAAAACCTCTGTAAAGATCCAATCGGAACTCCAGTGCTGACCAGAAGTTCTACAGCCGGACCACGCAGTCGTCTTCCGTATGGCGATTAATCCGTTTTACGAGCCGCCTTCCACCGCAAGGGTTAACCAAATTTTTGTCACAGGAACGCAAGAACTGTCGCAAATTTCACGGCTGTGGTCATCCGCTGTGGGTGACATGTATGGCATTTGTGACGGTCTCTGAAGTGCTTCGAGCTGCCGAGAAAGTGAAGTAAAAATATTCTATTCTTTTGGAAATGCTTCAGTAACGCATGCAAGAGTGTGGGTGTGTGGACGTCAGGGTTATGAATTGAGAAAGCGTTTCAAAAATTTTTAAAAATGCCTACTCACTTGAAGAACAGTTCATAATAAAGGATGCTCCCGGGGGAATGTGTGAGGTCTCAAAAAAAAGGTTTGGTAAACCTTCCTTTTGTTGAAATAGAAAAGGTTTTTTTAGTTAAGGACATTTTTTTTCGGTTCACTTTTGTCCTGTTTTTCAATACCTACTACTTCCGCTTTTATCTTGTTTCATGAATTTTTTTCAACTCACTATTTCTATGCACCTTGTGCATAAATACCACGTTCCGTTAATTCCATAATAATTGGTGCCTTCCTCCTACCTCTCTTTCGAACGCCATTGTTGCGGTTAGGGAGGCTCAAACTAAAAAATAATCTAATTCCATAGTAATGCAAATATCTAGCAAGACTTTAAAATCGTGTGTAAATTGGGTAAATCTTGAAAAATGTAAAAAAATATGGCGAAAACATGTCAGACGTGTGCGTGCTGAGATGGAAGTAAACGTTATCAGACGTTTTCCGGAAAAATAAATGAAATATTAGAGTGAGAAAGGCAATAAAGAGCATTACAGAACATGCTTTTTGCACTGAATAAATTAGATCGAGTTTTTGCACGTGTACCAACAGTTCAAAATTTAAAGACCATACGTATATACCCTGTCATCACTGAACCAGAAAATAAATACGAACCATTTAAACTTTACATGAACTCCGTGATTATTCTTCTTCTTTTCTTTTCTTTCTTTTCCATGATAATTCTCTGTTGACATTAGATTTCCTTTAGAAAGTTGAATTGTAGAATTAGCTTAGTTCAATACGTATGAAAGATGATGGAAACCTTGATGATTTAGTGGAAAAGTAGAAACATTACTGAATTACTTGGAAAGAGTTGGAAACTACTGACTTAGAAGCAAAGAAATGAAAACATTACTGATTCAGTAGAAGGGTGGTTGAAACTTCCGGATTCTAGTACTTTTTGCTCAATTTTTTCTCGGCTAACTGATCGTTTATTTTTGAACTATTTTTTAACCTATTCCCGTGCAGAAACAGCCTGGCACATGTTCATCCAATGTTTCCTTTTCAGCATCGATCCCATCAGGAGATATAACTATTGTATTAATGAGATTTAGCACTCTCAGGAAGAAAATGTGAGATCTCGTGCTGAGGATTAGGTAGGCTTTCTTTTCGTTGAAACAAAATCGATTTTTTGTCATGTTTAGAACCATCTTTTTTTTCTGTTAACTGTGGTCGCTTTTTCAGCACCTTCTTCTCTCTTCTTCAATTTTTATTTTGTTTCATGAACTGATTTCTATGTGCAGAGGATCTTGTGTAGGAACAGGCCTTCTGCTCAGATTCCTTGTACCCTGAACACCATAGCAAATGTTGCCTTCTTCTTTCCTCTCATTGGACGCCCTTGTGGTTAAAAAGGGGGCTTAAATTAACTTTTCAAATCTCATCTGATCTGAACAGCATTTGTAGTAAAACGAATTTACTCGTTTTTATCACTCCATTTGATCTAAATTAAAAGTCAACAGCGAAATTGATGAGTAACGCGTTAAATACAAGTTCTTCGTAATAATAGGCATGGAAATACTGCATGAAACCAAAATAGTAGGAAATCTTCTAGGCGTGGAACGTTACTTATATAGCCATTAGGATGCAGATTAATTTTAGTTTTGTTTTGCCCAGCATTAAGCGATAGCTTCAGGTTTCTGGTGGATTATTTTGTTTTTTTATAAAAACATTAATTCTAAAAGTTTGTCTTAGAAGTGATAGTTTATTTCAACGCCAACAAACAATGGCAAACTCAACGTGCTCTCAAGATCTATTTAGGCCAGTTCTAGCTCAGTAGAACTCCAGACATCCTTTCAGAGCTACAAATTAATTCTGCCTAAATTCAGCAAAAGTTAATGAATACCTTTTCCGAAGTCGAAACAAAATCACAGCTTTGGTTTCGACTCAATTTCTCAAAGGACTTTTTACCTCTTGTTTAGGTGTAAGCTCGGGAGCAGCACTGCGTCACTTCACAAGAAGACCACTGCTCCAGCGCTGCTCCGTTCAAGTACTGTACTCCACAGAGCAATTTGCTGCCCGGTGTCCGATTGACACCCCGTACGATTAGCTCTTCTGAGGAGATAACAAGGATTTTTTGCCTACATTCCGGCGGCAGCAGAGGCTTGCTCTCTCTCTCTCATCCCGCAGACGCGCTCTCTCGGGTCATCTCGACACTCAAATTTTGAGGGCGACTCTGCCTCATGTGAGGCTTTCAATTTTGACTCACATCTGTAAATTGTCCTTCATATCGACGCTCAAATTTTGAGAACGACTTTACCAGATGTAAAGCTTTCAATTTTGGCTTGTATCTCTGAATTATGCATGACCTCGACACTCAAATTTTGAGAACGACTTTACCAAATGTGAAGCTTTCAATTTTGGTTTGCATCTCTAAATTGTGTGCAGAATTTTTGAAAATGTTTCCAGTCTTTGGAACTGAGCTCAGTGAGTTTCGTGGAAATATTTCAAGAAACTTACTTTCTCTTTTCGGCTTTGCGATTCTTAAATTTGTGTTATGGATTTTGAGAAAATAGAGCTTCTACCTTAGAATTTTTTACAATTGCAACTACAATATAGTTCCTGTGGAGTGTTTAACACAGTTCTAAATGAGGTAGGCAAATTATTAAACGAAGAAATAACAATGAAACTAGCTCGTGGCTATAGATTGTCACTAGTCCACTACTATTAAAGTTTAATCTTCTGTGTCATTGCAAAAGCAAACCAGCAATAATTAGTAATTTTCTATCATATTTACTTGGACTACAAACATTGCTACATGTTTCTCATTCCAATGAATCCAAATTCAAGTTTTCAAGTCCACATCACTGACGCCGCGCCCTGACTTCCCTATAATTATGTGAACAAAACTTTCATACATTAAATTTCCATTCTCAATCCTCTGAGTGAAAAGTTCTTTGTAATGACAATAATTTGACATTTAATTTTGGCTGGTGTAGTTAAAATGATGTATTTCAAATCGTCAAAGTATTCACAATTTAGCACTGCAGTGAGTTGGCAACGCTATTCAGGCAATGGAAACTGATCTGTCATTCACGTCAACTTTCGAAGTGTTTTCCTCGTTTTACGTTTTCAGTCGTCGAGTTTATAGTAGAATACAACTATTATATTGTATGTAATTCTATGAGATTTTCTTCATGGAGAATAGGTGAAAGCGAAGGACGAAAGATTTTTGAAAATTTTTTTATAGATTTCTCACGATGATGAGCTTTCACATAATTTTCGTAAAAATTTGCCCTGTCGACATTGCTATCAAACTTCGCTGATACTAAATTTGCTTCAAAAGAGCATGTACAGTGTGTATTAATAAGTTAGTACAATCTGCACACCTATAAATACCCACATAAGCATGCAAATGAGCTCCAGACATTACTTTAAAATATGGATGAAAATCTAAGTGCATATTATTGGCTCAAGTCTTTTGCGCCCTAAACAATTCCAATTACTTGCTCGTCACCACATGGGGATTAACATCAGTTTTTTCAATAAATGTTAGAGGCCTCACCTTCTGACAGTTGTGCTATGTAGCTTAGAAATACGCTAAAATACACCATTTACGATCTGTTTATTTCAACGCAGAAATTTTAACTCAGTGTAGAGATAGCTTTGTTTCCAAGTACTTCTTTAACGCATTTATTCCGAAAAATATTCCATAGAAACTGAAATCCCCAGTCTACTGCACTGTGCGTCAACCCACTTGGACGTTCAACAATGAAAAAAAATGAATTCACTTTAAATTAATGATGAAAATATACAAACATCATGCAAACGAAAATTAACTAACAAGAACTGCTATTGGACTGAGAAGTGTACGCCAATAATCAATGAATCTGAACACAATATGGCACAAACATGGCGCAGGTAAGTCAGAGCGAGCGTGCGTGGTGGCGGCAGCACGGAGCTTGATGCCGCCCATGGCAAAAAAGCAGTCATATCAACCATCTCAGTCATTTGTTTCTTCCTCCTCTGGAAACAATGCAAGTCTTCGGTGCCAGGCCGCCGTATCTATCCTCCAGGATAACATTACACTTGATTCGCTGCAATCTTTTGCCTCTTCGAATGGCTTTAGCTGAGCTTCGTTTCCATTCCTATACGGTGTTGCATTGTAGGTCATAGATTTGGTTTTGTGAGCATGTATTGAGTACGAGGATCTCGCTTTGTTGCAGTGTCCGCTTGAATATAGTGAGCTTGAAAATGAACACCAAATAATTATCAGTGATGGAAAATGGTATTCGGCTCATGTTATTCAGATTGGAAGTGAGTTCGTTTCCGGCTACTGCTTCGTCTTCTCGTCAGTAATTAAGAAAGTTTGATGTATGTACAATAATATTTCATAAACTTTACACAATGTTCATGTGCGTATAAATGTATAATTTAACTTCATTTCGAGGAAGAATTTTGATAAATTTTTTTCAAGTGTCTTATTCATCAAGTTTCAAGTTCAAGTTTCTTTAAATTTTATTTCAAGAAAGGGAATTCTACCGTACAAGTTTTAATTTCGCTCAACTCTCTTATAAAATGTGATAAACTACTTATACAGTATGTAAATGGAATTCGTTACATATTACAATGTTGTTATATGTCGAATACATACATGTCATTACTGACATGTCCACTATCGCCAATATTATGATGAGTCTTGGGAATGATGACTTTTTACGCGGCATTGATAACAGGTTATTGAGGCATATTTTTAATTTATGAGGTAAATGCTTTAGAAGCTGGTGTGATAAAATCATGAAAGCTATAGCTTACAAAATGGAATGTGGCAACTAACAATTTAGTATTCCAAACAGATTTTTGAGGTGACAAAAACTGGTTCATAGACAATTGAAAAAATTTGAAAGCTCAGTTGTTCTTCATGATGCTTAATGCAAATTCGACAAAATGGCCTTGCATGTACAAGCCTAGGAAGTGGAAATTTCTGTGGAATGATTCGTGAGGATACGAATGAAAATAGCCTCATCCTCAAGTTTGTACCCAAAGTTACCATTTTATACTATTTAGGTATACTAAAGGTGATACCTTAAGTCTTATTGTTAGGATTAAAATGTTTCCGTCCAAATAATTCATGCATGTATTGAAACAGCATTGGGAAGCTTTCAATTATAAGTTAAGCGCAATATAAGACTGTGCCATTGAGTTGACTTATAACGCCTGAGTAATAAAGTTGACAGGATATCACAGATGATCTAAAAAAAATTATTAAACAATATTTCACGGGTATTCCTTCTCATTTTCACGTAATTACACGAAAGAACATGCTGGTCGTTTTGAAACTATAAAATTTGAAGAATGCAATTCTTTTCTCAACTTTCCAAATGAGTGAATTTCCCGCTTAAACTACACGAGCTCTGATCACACATACTTAACAGATTAAATTTGCTAGTGCTCTAGTTTGAGTCCAACGTTGCCTGTGGAATTTATTATTCTAGTTAGCATGCTTGTAACTGTGCACGGTTTCCTTTTTTTCTAAACCTTTACCAGTCGCGCACCTGCGGAGAAGAATAAAAATCGCGACTTTACTTGTTCGCTAATCTTCCTTTTATTTTGGTCAACGGCTGAAGCAATTGAGCACACATCGCTCATCATGCAAATAACGCTCACAATTACCCCGCCGCTGCTTTTCTTCTCCATTTCTACATTTTTTCATTGCGGTTGAGGCAATTGAACAGAGGCTCTATCGCTGACCATGCCCTCGTCGCTGCGATTGCCGTCATCGACGACCAAATAACAGACGAGCGGCGCACTGCGCCTGCGTAAGACCACGTGGGAATCGCACAAAAAAGCGTCTGCTGCGAGTGTCATTTTGTTGACGATGGCACGAAGGAGTCATTACTGGAAGCCAAGGCTCTCATTTGAAGCTGAAGCTTGCAATTGCCGCATTAGGAGAAGTGCTGGGGGCTGTCGCTCATGTATTTTGGTGTGGCGCCTACCGCTCGAGCACCTCCTCAGATTGCCATCTGATAAAACGAGGCGCGATTGCAGGCGGTCACAACATTATGAGGATTGTCAAGCGTGCTGGACGCGAGACTGTGAGATATGAACTGCCGCTCGCAGGGCGTCGCCTCGACACCAGCTCATGGAGGAGCGCTGCTTACCTGCATCAAGCATCGCTGGGCGGGGTGTGGGTCCAGTAACATTTCTCTCTTCGGTAACATGGGCTCCAGAGCTTCCACATCCTCGTGTAGGGATAACATGGGCTCGTGTGATAACATAGGATCGTGTGATAACATAGAATCGTGTGATAACATGGAATCGTGTGATAACATGGGATCGTGTGATAACATGGGCTTCAGAGCTCCAACATGCTTGTGTGATAACATGTGCTCCTGCGGTAACATGGACTTCAGAGCTCGCACATCCTCGTGTGTTAACATAAGCTTACAAAGCAAGGGGCTTAAGAAAATGGGGTCTGAATGCCAGTGTGTCCCTGCATAATAAAATGAGAGTACGCAGATGCGCTCTCTAATTAATATGAAGAGAAGTAATGTTGCTTTATTTACCAATATTGAAACATGGCTTCTGAAGATACTAAGCCCTTTACGCATTATAATTCATAATATTAATAACCCACTGACAGGGATGTAACTATTGTATCTATAGGAATTAGCGTTCTGAGGAGAAACATGTGAGGTCCTAAGCTGCAGGATAAGGAGACCTACTTTTTGTTTGAAATGAATGGTTTTTCGTATTATTGCGGACCATCTTTTTCAGTTTACCGCTGTCTTTTCCTTCAGCTGCAAGTACTTTTTTCCTCATCTTTTATCTCGCTTTGTAAAATTTTTCAATTTTTTTGATTCTTTAGGAACATAGGGACACACCTTGTGCTTAGATTCCCGGCTCCCTCAATTTTATACTTCATGGGCCACTTTCCATCCTTTCTTAGGAACAACTTTGTTGCGGTTGGGGAGGTTTTAACTACTTCATAATATAATCTAGCCTACTTTAGTATCAATTTATTCTAGAAGGCTAAATGAGATAGGCTTTATTTAAACCTATAGATTAATGATAGCTCTAATTCTTAGAAATAATTAAGCAGGAAAATTATGAAAATTTAGTGTCAAAGAATAGTCCAATTCCAACACGAGGTTTAGGTTTGAAAAAACACTTTGGAATGGATTAGATATTGGTACACTCACATGCAGTAATGAAACTATCCCAGACAACGGGAAATGTTGCTAACGTAAAAAAAGTACACGTGCATGTTCATGAGATTTGTAATATTTTCGTTACTTATTTACAATAATACGGTTGGGCGAAACGTGAATACCTGGACGTTGATATCTATACGCAAATATGTGTGCATAGATTCCCACCCGCGGAAGCCTTTACACTGATACGTTTACACGGATAGGTTTACGAGACACGTTTATGGAATAGGTTTACTGGACTCGTTTACAAGGATTGTTTAGCGAAATACACGCTAATAGATTCACGAAGCACGCGTATGAGTAGATACGGTTACGGCTAAATTGGACGGGGTATGCAGAAATATAGGGTGCAATCTGGCGCATGTCAATGGAAGTTTAAGCACACAGGTGAAAGAAATATCTGGTAAATGAGATTTTATACCGTGCGATTTCTTTTAACATAAGATAGACAATGGGAATTTTAAATTCAAAGTTCACTTCTTTGGGTTAAATAAACTGAACACCCAAACTTGCAGGGAGGTTGAGACGAACCCCATGTGTTTCATTTGTGGTGCAAGTCGAGCGCACAGAAAATATAGCTGCGTTAAGGAAGTACTTGGAAATAAAGCTCAACATTAAATTAAAAATTCTGCGTTGAAATGAACAGATCGCAAATGGGAGAGGGTATATGACTGTGAGCTGTTGTAACCTGCCAACTAAATTTTTGAAACACGGCGCTAAGATATCGCAGAGCATGTATAGAAATTAAAATAAAAATAGCTGAAAAAAAGCTAACTTCGATGATTAAGGTTGTGATATGTTTTACAAATCGATATTGAAATTCAAATTTTAATTTTGTGTATGATTCAATGCAACTTATTTGAAATCTTCAAATTCCCTCTCATTCAGAAAGTATATTAACTCATTTCCATCTTTAGTTCGTATGTAAAGAAAGAAAAAAAATTGTCCCAGTTCTCGCTAGCATAAAAATTTAAGACATATGCATACATTGGCGAGAAATGTAGTTCATACATTAAATCAATTTTTTAAGTTGCGACGCGTTTAGGTCTTGCACCCTGAATATAAATGATACCGACTTTCCTGTTGATGTAAAACTATAATAAATCTCACTAAATTGCTATTCATTTAAATCTGTTTACATTGCACCGACAAACATCTGATGATCACCATTGCTTTGAGGAAAAATTCTGACCTTTGGAACATTCGCAATACTGGCGCGCAAACCAAAAGCATTGATCATGAAAGCTGGCTAACGATTCGCGTAGATTTGTGCGAGTCGAGTCAAGAAGAGCGAGCGGTTGCCTCATAGAAGCAGGCGCTCAACATTATGTAAATGATTAACTCGTATGTAAAAGAGATGCAATGAAGGTCTGGGGCGCTTCTTCGACAACGTTAGAGAAGCTCATTAATTTGGGGTGATCACTGTCGCTTTCGTTGGCTCATTTGGGTATCATTTGGGGGGCGGCTGGGCCTGCTGACCGTGAAAGCAACGTGCTGCTCTCGGACATGTGTTGGGTACTGCGTAAGGTGCAAGCGCTTCATGCAGTAAAGGGACCCGTACATTTGTTAATGAGTTCCTTAATAGTGGATGATTGGATGCGCGTGCCAAATCCAAAAATAGGTATAATTTATTCCCCCTGCATTAGCTGGAGCTCGTGTGGTGCGTGTGTTGATTTAACAATGTACTTGAATTACCTTTAATTATGTACTTATTTAAGCACGTGCTAATCAATCGTGCGGGTGTAATGAAATTTGAATTATGTTGCAGTGTGTACTGTGCTCAAACAAGAACTATGTATGTATAGATGCGCTACTGACTCCGGTATAATTCGTTGAAAATAGGGTGTTGTAAAATTGGCTGAATGTAACATTTGTGAAATGTGTTGAAATTAGACTCATAAGAGTTTCTCTCTTGGAATTTCGATTGGTTCGATGTGCCAAATAATTTGTTGATGTACGTGCAACAATATTTTTACCGTATAATGGCGATGTGCGTTACAATAATAGGTTGTGCATGACTTTAAAAAGGAGATATATTTATAAATTATTTATCAAAGGAACTAGTTCGTCATGACTATTCTCGTCACGACTCCATAATATGTACTTTCGTACATTGACATTTGTGTCACAGACTAAGCTGTGCATGACGTTAAAGAATTCAGTTCTTACAAATACAGCTTCATGTGTGCACACAATTATGTACCATTGTGTAGATGTAGGTGCTAACACATAATTTTGATTATTTTTCTTCACCGAAAAATAGTCTTGACGAAATAGTTCCATTTATGAATCGTTTCTGAATTTTTTTATACAATTATTCAAATTTGGAAAGTATTCATAAAAAGACCTAATTATTCAAGAAAATTTTACAGTACAGAAAAATGTTCAAAATTATATGTTATCACATATTTATATATCTCTATTTAATATCCTCATGTTTTTGCATGAAGCAGTATTTGTGAGGACTGAACTCTCTAGCGTCATGCAAAGCTTGTTTTGTGACACATGTCAATGCACATAAATATTATGAAGTCTTGAAGAAAATAGTAGGGACGAAGTTGTTCTATTTATAAATGCTTGTAAATATCTTTTCTCGCACTCAAAAAAATACTCTTATTTGGGTAAGAGTTTGTCCTCTCTCAATTTTTGAATTTATTCGGGCTTATTCATGATGTTCTGGAACGCACACATTTTTGTATTAAATCCCTCGAGAGATGCGACTACTATATCTATAATAATTAGCGCTACACGGGGAAGATACAAGGTCCTGAGCTTGAGGTTCGGTTGGCCTTCTTTTTCATTGAAAAAGAGTGAGCTTTTGCTTTGTTACGGACCATATTTCTCGGTTTGCTACTGTCTTTCTTTTCTGTTCATGTTACTTCCTTTTTCAACTTCAATCTTTTGGTAAACTTCTTACAATCTGGCTGTTTCAACGTGCTGGGTGTGAAGACAACTTGTGCACGGATTTCCCAGTTTCCTAGTTCCAAACTAATGGTGCTTTTCTCTTTCTTCTCTTGGGAACATTTTTGCCGTGGTTAGAGAGGCTGAACATAACACATAATCTAATCTACATTTTTTTGTATTATAAGTTATAAAGAAGTGAAAATTATGCGAAAAAACATTCGTGTCCTTAGATTGAGCGGTTGAAATCGGAGAATAGTGTAGGCTGTGGTGACTACTGTAGAATGCCCTCAAAGTACACGGAGTTTATGTAGAGCAGGCTGCAGCCAGGATGCCCTACACAGCAGGCTACATATGCTTGAGAGTAGTCACAATGCTGCAGAGTATGCATCAAACCGAGAGTACCTATCCCTTTAGCTTGAGAGCGGCGCAGCACTCCTCTGATATAAAGAAGCAGAGACGCAGAAGCGTATCCAATCTACAGGTGAACATTTGATGCAGGACCAAAAAACTACAAGATGAACGGACAATATTTCAGCTAAAACGAAGTAATAAGTATTCTAGCCATAAATTTTCACAGCCAAGAGAAAGCATCCGACCTACATCACTTCGAGGTGCATTTAATAGCCGGCCTAGGACAGACATAATTGCCAAGCTTTGATCGCACCCTTCAGAGTGCTTAATGTCAAAGACTTGTGAACGTCAATCAATGGGGATTTGAGAAAGACGAAAATTTCAAGCTTATTACGCAGGTGTTGAAAATATACCCTAGCAGATATTGACGCTATCGTTCGGTCCTTCTCGTACTCGCTAATTTACATTTCTACATAATGTAGTGCGCAACTTGATTATTCATTATGAAGACGAGGTAAGCACTTGAAATTGTCCACAAAAACTACTCCTAATAATTTAATTGCCGTCATGAGTATACAGTACAAACAAAACAGTGCTTGCAAAGCATTAAGAAAAAAAATTATTTTACTTATTTGCGGCGGCGTAATCAACTTAAGTCCATAACTCACCTAGAATTAAAATAAATTTCAGTGTTAACGTTGGAAATGCCAGACATTAAATGTAACATTTAAAACATGAGGTTCGATCATAATTACATGAAAATCGAGTTTGTGCCCATCAAAAGCGCAGCAGTGTTATGAACATCTCCTCAGTGACCACCGGTGGGTCATCAAACAGTTACTCTGTACCACCGGACGATGGCCGATTGTCGAGATTAGTTACACGGTTGAACATTAGGAATGAACATCGTTGCTCCTCGGTACCATGCTTAATAACACCGTTACACCTCAGTCATGCTTAGTAACACAGTTGCACCTCAGTCATGCTTAGTAACACCGTTGCACCTCAGTCATGCTTAGTAACACGGTTGCACCTCAGTCATGCTTAGTAACACGGTTGTATCCTAACACGTACATTGACCGCAACGAACGCCACAGGTGGCCATGGAAGGGAGTTTCATAATGCTGCTGACCTACCAGTAGTCCCAAACTCAATTTTCATAAATACTTGATCAAAGCTAAATGAGTGCACGATTCAGTTAATGATTCCTATTTTCAAAATTGCCAATTACAATTGATTTTAAATTTGAAGTGAATATTAAACTTCAGTTTTACCAATTGCGGTCAAAGTATTAATATCATGCCTAGTACCACAGTTGCAGCTGAGGAAGCCAAGGTTAGGGCTCGCGTGGTCCGTGCCTCTCACATCCCGAAGTCCCTGAGCAACAGAGGGCGGTGGGCGCCAGAAGACACCTTGATCGCTAAATCACCCGACTTGACTTAGCAGCCTCAGTTTGAGTGACGCTTCTGACCAAATGACGAACTGGATTGTAATGGTCTCATTGACATAGTTCAATGGAAGGAACAATATATTTCCTTAATACATCAACCGTACGTCAACTACATATGTACAGTATGTTAACACGGGGAGAAGACTATTTTCTTTCAGTTTTCTTGCGTAGATTTAGTGGAGGGATTTCTAAAGCAATTACCAGCTTAAAATAATTAAACAATACACAGCCAGGACACTAGTGACTTTTCGCCAGACTGAAGGGACTGGGCATACTAGAATACTACATACTACTACTAGAATACTACTGCGCATCATAGAAGTAGGATTATTTACTTCACTAGCTAATATGAAATATTGCCTCGGTAGTTCCGTGTGTTTGTTTCATTTTACCTCAAAGTTTGATGATCTCGAAACAATACTAATCAGTTATAAAGACCGCTCACATTGTTAAGTTCACGAACCGTTCAAGTGTGTTTGTGGTCATTATTAAACAGGTCTAACTTCTACTCGCATCAGAAAAAAAGTGAACCATTTACTTCTAATCCAAGTCGCACGTTTGCTCAAGCTGACAAACTACCCTCAAGTAATTCTAAAATAAGTGCCTAAGTGAGTCTAGAGAACCTGTCTCAAGAGCCAGTTGCGTGTGTTAGGGGGGCTGAAAACACCAAGATCGGCAATGATCGGCACTAAATAATCTATTGATTTGTGCCTCGCCCAGTGGTATTGGCGAGTATTTGCAACAAAGGGTGACTGAGCATGTTGCTCTCAAGAACTGAATGCAAGCCTTATTTCTGATCATCTTCACACGACTTCCGTTTGTCTTTCTACCTCATATATGAAGCAAATAACAATCTTACGTGTGTGCAAGTCCCCATTTCCATTAAGTGCATTTGCGGACTTCTTCTGAATGAACTATACAGGACCGAGGTCTACGAAGTTCACCCTAGTTGGTGTGGTGTGTGCAGTGCACCCTAGTTGCTGTGCGCGCAACGCTCCCTCGGTGCCCATTTCAGCGCGGCGCGCACGGCGGCAGACGCTCGGCAGGTCCGGCGGACGGCCTCCAGGAGGAGCGGACACGCTGGAAGCTGCCGCTCTGCCTCGTAAATAAACACATTGCATTCACGGCCTCTCAAGATATACCTGGCAGTGGCCCGCGCGTGGCTTCTCTAGCCGCTAATTTATTCGTTGAATAAAGTCTCGCTTACCGCAGCGCGTCTGAGAACTTGGCACCCGCACCAATGGGTGACGTCACTGAGTCCGTTCTTGGCCTGTGCTGCTCACTGGAAGATAATCTGCGCCCACACTCGCCTTCAACTGTACGTCTTTGGGCGCTTTTGAGGAGCCCACATCCACAGGAGAGTTTCTGAAATACATTCTCGACGTTGCCGTGTTCAGGTTCTTTTATATTAGCACGAATAGGGATGTGTGACCAAAAGCATCGGCATTTCAATGTGGTAAACGCGTCTCGTGGGCAAAATATCTCATAATTTTGCAGTCAGTTGTACATCGCGTCGCATAAGCGCTACGACATGCCATAGAGGAAGTCCAGCTTGGTATGTGGCAGCATTGAAAGCGAGTGCTGAAGCTAAAATATGAATCATTTCATTTGTAACTCGCAGTCTGTCAGTGCTGACTACAGCTTTGCCGCGCTTCATTTCATACTCGCGCTCAATATAAAGTGGTCAAAAAAGCGTAATAAACGATGAGTTATGAGACACATCTGCACATTTGCATGGGCGCAGCGTAAGAATATTAAAAAAATAGCAGAAGATATACTGCACTCTTGGTGCAAGAAAATTGTAAGTGGGTTCACCCGTGAGCTCAGCTTGCGATCTGTTGCTTTCATTAAGCCTTCCAAGCAAGAGGTACTGAATATAAACCAGCATCAAGCATACGTTCGGTAACGTTCCACTTGAAAATCGGATCTTGGAATCAGAATTGCAGTATAAATTCATTGAGATATACTTGGTAGAAAGAATCAGAAATCGCTGTTCAGGTTTACGGCTGGAGTAACGTTGTGCTAGGAAATCATGTGCCTGAATGAATGTATTTGCGATACACAACTCTGGAGACCTGACTTGAGGAATTATAATCGCTGCTCCGGTTTGCGGTTGGATTCATTAATCAAGGTCACACTATACTTCTAATGGTCAAGAAAAACATGGAATTTAATAAGGCTTTAAAACTTTCCGTTGTTCAGAGGTGCATATAGTTTTCGCGAAAATTGATAATTTTGTTTCATAAAGTTTCTTGGGAAATTTAAAAGTTCTTTTAGTAAATTTTTCTCCGAAATGATAGTTGAAAAAGTTTTTGAAATTCGATAGACATTTAAGGTGAGGTTCTTACCAATGGAATGAAACTCCCGATCTCACATCAAATTACAAGGTGGCAAATATAAAGGGCGATTTTTAAACAAGGGTGTTGAAAGAAACTTCAATAACTCTCGCTACATCAGATGAATTTTGAAAAAATATAGCATAGCATTTATGAAGTCTTGGAAACTACTAACTGCGTATAATTACCTTTTGAAAGCCATTTCTTCAAGAATATTGAATATTTTGAACATGCGGAATATTTTCCGGGGAAACTGAACTCAGGATTTGGCGAAGTTGGATGGCCAGCTCGGTCCCCTGGCCTATCCCGCTTGTATTTTTCCATTTGGGATTCCTGAAAGGTAGAGTTTACGTAGAAAAACTAATAAATCTACACAAGCTCAAGGCATCTTTCGAGATAGAAATCCCGTGAATTGAGCCAGATCTTACCAGCGCCGTAATGGACAGCCTCAGTAATTGTACCGATTCACATGAATAATATTGCGGCACATGAGCAATATGGTGTTAAAAAAGTTATAACAATAAAACCAGCGTTTTAAAGCATTACATAAATGCGATATTTTTCAAAATGCATGCGAGATCCGGTCCCGAGCTAAATATTAGAGGCTTTTTTTTGTTGACATAGAAAAGTTTTTATTTTGTTACGGAGATCACGAAGGGCACACATCACGAAGGCCACACATCACGAAGGGCACACATCACGAAGGGCACACATCACGAATAAAACACATCACGAATAACACACATCACGAAGGGCACACATCACGAATGACACACATCACGAATAACACACATCACGAATAACACACATCACGAATAACACACATCACGAAGGGCACACATCACGAATGACACACATCACGAATAAAACACATCACGAATAACACACATCACAAAGGGCACATTATGAAAATGCTCTTCATAGTGTGTAAGTTAAATTTTAATCTAGAGTCACGTAACTGTAACGCTATAAATTTTATGAGAACTCTCATAATAAAAATTTTTAACAAATGAAGAACGAAAACAAGCCAACACCTCATTCAAAAACTCCAAACAAGGAATATAAATGTCTCGAGAATTTGAGGCTAGGAAGGCCGGTATGTTGGTATCTGTGGGCCGGAGCTCGGTATCTCTGACTCGGTTAACTTGGAAGTTGCGTGGCAGTCGGCCTGGTGAACTCGAGCTTTGCGAGGCATAAGAATAAGAGCTCTGGAGACCTGGTGCGGCGGCCTCTGAGTTATGGCTCCTTCTTTATTAGATTGCGAGACTGCTGAGCCCTCGCGGTCACCTCAAATACGCCGACCTTCATCTCCAACGTATTGCTTCAAAATCCCCCATTAAATAATCGAACGACATTCTTGTGGTGCTTTTCGTTTCGCTTCTTGAAATGGAATGTAACTTACAAAATTCAATTGGAATAGAATTAAGTTTGCCTGTGGGTTTTCTAGTCTTTATGGTACTTATACCATACAGACTTTTACTTTTACTAAACCGATTGATACCCCAGAAACTTCGCTTTTTTTCAAAAAACAAATTTTTTATTAATAAGTTGGAATTGTATTACTGTGTTGATCAACTGGGTGAAGCGAAAAATTCAATAACTCAAATAAACAAATGGACTTCAAATTATGTCATCGGTTTGAACGTAAATATGCTTGATAAAAGGTCCCATGCTCATACCAGTAGGATTACTTAGTCTCTGTGCTCTAGGCGATGTTAGTGAAACAGGTTGCAATGTCGAAATAAATGTTTGAAATGATTTATTTTACTTTTTGAAAACATAGAAGCAGCAGAGTCTTCATACTTATAGAAAGTTCATATATTTTGTCAAAAAAGATACAGACCCTTTTTTTAGAAATGATGTAATCTCTCTAGCGAAACAGCCTTTTTTGAACATGAAATAGTTTTTCAAATTTATTCCTAGGAAGCAGTGTAGATCTTAAGCAGAGATAGCCTTCTCTCTCGTAAGCGTAGGTGTAGTTCGGCGGTGGATATTTATTATATGTTATATCTTTGGATATTTATTATATGTTAATGATTGTTGATGTTAATATTATTTATTGCATTATTACCATTCATTCTTTTGATACGTATTTTGTCCCATGTTGCTATTGATTTTTTTATATGTACTTTTTTTTAAATATTCCCCTCAGGGGAATACAACTATTGTATCTATGGGAATTAGCGCTCCCAGGGGGACTATGTGAGGGCCCGAACTAAAGGTTAGGTAGTTTTTTTTTTTGCTGAAATAGAAAAGGTTTTGTTCTGTTACGGACCATCTTTTTCGGTTCACTGCTGTCCTGTTTTTCAGCACCTACTACTTTCTTCTTCAGCTTTTTCTTGTTTCATGAACTTCTTTCTTAGCTTACTGTTTCTGTGCCCTTTGTGCGTATATTCCACGTTCCCTCAACTCCATACTAAATGGTGCCTTCCTCCTTCCTCTCTTAGAACATCTTAGTCGTGGTTAAGGGAGGCTGAAACTCTCGTATATAATAATAATAATAATAATCATTTTTAAATATTATTTTCATATCACGTTACTGAGCTAAAATCCTTCAATGCCACTTTTTGTGGTAGACTCACATACAGAGCGCATCGACGTGTGAACAAAATGTGGTGCGCTCTTTTCATAAATTTCAACAAGCATTTTACAACTTCATGGCTATTTAACTACACCAGTTTTTCCACAGTCTTACTGCATTACAGTAAACGAAGTATTCACCACCTCACGCGGAGCCCATTATGCAAGGGACGTTCGTGAATCATCGGCCTGTCCAGCGCCCCGCACCCGCGGTGAAATGTAAACTTCTGCATTGAGGGAATATTTCAGTTAAGCTGGCATAAACTGACACCGATCACGCAATGCTCGCGCCACCAAGCAATTAAAGGCGCAAAAACTGGCCAAACGAGTTCAGAAACACGCTTACTTCTTAATTGTTACTGAGCTCTCGGTTCTAAAACCCCACAACTGCGCCGCCTAGGTCTCAATTAACAAGACAAACGCCATAATTTCCTCAAATTTCGCATTTATGTGCAATTACCAATTCGAGTTGAGCCCCGCAAATGTCCTGTTTATCTATGCGAGTGCAGTTTAAAATTTACAATGCACGTAAGTTCTTAAAATTTAAATCCAATTTAGCAAGGTGCATCAATTCGTAAATGGATTGTCCGTGATATTTTCTTGGACGCACTTATTGGTTCGCTAAATACCGTCATCGATTTATTGATGAAGCTCAGGAAATTTCACTATTGCATCTGTGTAGACAATCAATCTCTTAGAGAATCAAAGTAGTGCTTTCTTTGGTCTTTCTGAGGTGGTCGAAAAACACGATCCAATAATCGACAAAGTGTGCAGATTTCAAAAAAGATGTGGATATTCGGTGGGAAATGATGCAGGCTGCGATAATTAAGTTGCTCATAGAAAGACTTTCGGGTTACATGTCATTGTGTTTTGTCCTAGCCTTGTTTCAGTGAGTGATAATTAAACATTGAAATATTTACTAATATGGTCCCAGCGTCGTCGGCTTTTATCCTAACTTTTACATTGTTTCCATTTTTGATTACTGCAATATTGTTCTCAAAGTTGTTCATGTAAGTCTTTCGTGGATTATTATTTTTTGCAAGTGTTCGCCACAAGTAGTTATTGCTAGAATTTTTCCATGCGTTGTCATCACGGACGTTTTGAAAGATCTTCATCGCTGAAAAGAAAAGTATGAATTGTTCATTCAAAACGAGAAACATTAAACGAAGAGCTTTGAGTTTTGACATTTATGCCTACATTTTATGTATATTGGTGCTCCAATCCCAGCATGGAGTTTTGAAAAAAGCATCAGCGTCATGCATGTATAAGTGCAAGAAAAGCAAGATTTATAGTTTCGTGAAACTGTAACAATCTTATGTACGTAATGTGGTGGTAAAATCCTGCAACATTTCCATAAAACCGTAATTCGCCTCTTGTGTTCAGAGTCGTGGGAAAACTTTGATGATGTTCAATTTTTTTTCCTCGAGAAATGAAGCGTGAAACAGTTCCATACAACATATATAGAACAACTTATTTAACATTTAACAACGCGTGTGCAATTTACAATGTCTCTACTCACTCAAACTTTCCGGATAACGGTTTTTACTCGTCCATAAAAATTACGTTTCTTGAAGCAGTATTTCCGAAGTGAACTCAAAATTCCCCACCAATTGGTAGATCGACCCAAATGCAATCAAATCATCGCCGTAATCTTGGACGTCTTCGAACGCAATTAGCACATTGATCTTATAGGCGTGTACGCGGCTGTAGTCACAGTGCTCATTATTTTCCAGTGCTCGACTTCACCGCAGTCATGGACATTAGTCAGGTGTCAGACGGGCCTTATTCTCCCACTTCCTACCACCACCACGCTCTCGATCACCGTTGTGCACCACGCGCCAATTTGTCGAGACCAGCGCGAGCGCTATGGTAACACGCCGCACTCAAATTAGCGCTCACTCCTTGCTTTGGGCCTGTGCTCTCCGACCTGGTCTAGCTTGGCCTCATGGTCTTTCTTTTTGGGATTACGTATATAGTTTTAGCCCTGGCTGCTTGTTGGCGCCGTGACCTTTTCTGAGCTGGTTTTAGACTGCTGTTGCTTGGTCTCATGGTTTTTCTTTTAAGGACTACATGTAATTTTAGCCCTGGCTGTTTACTGGCGCCGTGACCTTCTTTTCTGAGATGGTTTTAGACTGGTGTGTTTGGAGCCGTCATGACCTTTTTTTTGAGCCCTTGGTTATATAAGGTGTATTTGTTGGCATTACTACCTTGTTTCTGAGTACTTGGTTTTAGGCTGGTGTGTTTGGGGCCGTCATGACCTTCTTTCTGAGCTGTATAGGTCTTTCTGAGCTCTTCTTTCTATAGTCACTACAGTTTTATACAGTGGTGTTTATCGGCATCATGATCATTTCATCTGATCAGTGGTTGTAGACTAAAGTGATTATTGGTATCATGACCTTGCTTGAGTCCATGGAAGCAGGCCGGAGTGTTTGTTCATGAACAATCTCATCTGAGCCCATATTTCATTACTCATTGGTGAGTTTCATTTACAATTTTACCTAGGCCGATATATTGCGGCTGTGTTAGTATCCCAGATACAGGTTTTTCTGGGTACACATATTTTGACTGAACGTTTGTTATTCTTGTAAATCATCTTGTTTGAGCTCAAATTTTCTTGTTTTTTTCTCAATCGTTTGTTTCGACTATTGAAATGGGTATTACAAAACCATGGGTGTTGTTAATCAACTACGGAATTTTATGTTAAGACATTTTACAAACCAATGAGTTTTTGTATCATCTTTTCTGGAAATAAACTGCTTTTTACTTCAAGTTGTATTCGTCCGGCGCGTTTGGTCCCATCGACTGTTTTCTAGCTCTGGCTGTTTGACCCTATGTTTGTTGACCATGTCACCTGTCTTTTTAATCCATATTTTCTAAACCACGTCTTTAGGTCTTTCAAAAACCGTTTATTCGATGAGTAAATTCGAACCTGGTAGTTTTTTGTCTTCAAAACTCTTTAGAGCCACATTTTGTCCCCCAGAATGTCCTGAGCACTAAAGCATGCAGCTTTAGTGCTTTCGGAATTCACCATAAAACATTCATTGTGGGTCCATGGACCAGAGAGCCATACCAGCAGCTCACACGGGTGCTCATTAACGATGGTCAAAATCATTTTTTGGCAGTAACTCCAATCACTGAGAGCTGGCCTAGTCCTAAATAGTACATGGCGTGAGTAGCACAGTACAGTCTGCCGGTGACCTTGTTCTGTAGTGTGCCTGCTAAAATCGTAAATTTATACCAACCGAATATCTCAGATAAATAATCAAGTCACTTCATCCATGATGTCCCTGCGCGATAGATTATGCGCGGTTTCGAAAAAAAACCCACACAACTCATTCAGCTTAGACACCCTCAACCAATACGTATTACCCAGTCGCAATAATTGTCTGTTGTTGGCTTGAAGTAGTTTCATTCATTCATTGGACAACACTTTCTTCCCTAATTTTTTCGTTTTAATGAATTTTAAACGCAAGAAAAAGTTACTGCTTTTTCATACAATAGAAAGTTCTTACTCACTCACCTAACTTTTAAAACTAATATGTGCTGTGCTCAAGATTAAGATACCTACAATGTTTTTATGGTAAGTATTTTTACTGTGTGATGTGGTTAGTTGAGTTAACATCAAATGGACTCTGCGCATGCGTAGTGCGGGAGGGATGTTACTCGCGCGTGCAGAAGGCCCAGTATTTACCGGTCCGCCCTTCGCTGGTGCCTATCGCTTACCATTACCCGTCGATGTGTAGGTAGTCAAGCCTATGATAGTCCATTTCGCCGGTCAAGCCTTTATTGAACCAACCTTTGATTGTGCAATCGAACTGGTCCGTCTTTTGGTCGATCGTTTCTTGATAAGACGTTTTTTTAAGCCAGGCTCTGTGATGGTGCAGACGCTGATAGTTCAATAGCCGAGCAAGTCGCTCTCGCTGGATCGACACGTCTCAACATTTGGTCTTAACGATATGCAACAGATAGGTCAGCGTTTCCTACTTGGAAGCAGGGCAGTCGAGGTGCGAATTTATTTGACGACAATGAAGTCGTCAGAATACACGTTTTACGCGTGCGAATTTCTCCAAAATGAGTTTTTAATAACCATTTTTAACGATAGAAATTTCCTTTTTTTCAATAGGGATTGTTTGCAGCCCAGCGCAAGGATGAATTAAGTGAGCAATTACAAGCGCTCATCAGCGTCCCGGAGCATTTCTGGAAGTGTTCCAGGGATCATCCATTTTCAAATTTTGCGCGGGCCAAGACCATTGAGTTATACCATCGTATGGGTAAGACGATGCCTACCTTTGCAGCCTAATAATGCTAAAATTAACGCCTTCAAAGGTTAGACTTATGGGGTAATTTTTCAGCGAGCAATGCTGTGCATGGAGGCGCGGCTGGGCGCTGCGATCGACCTCATCTCGCGCTGGTATGAACACATCGAGATAATGCCAAGTTCTTACCTTGCTTAGATGGATTAGGTAAACCTCCTCAAAGCGACGCTTCATCATGCCGTAATAGAGACTAATATTGCCCACAGCCTCCTCTCTCGCGCTCCTAACTTCAATCCTGGTCTTTGGAGGTGCCGTTTGTGTGCCCTACTCAAATGGAATAGATTATGCGCTATACGCATCAAAATTTTCCGATATTATCTGAATGCAATTAATAAGAAAGTTGTCTTGTAGATAAATCATGTCCCACTCAACCTGTTTTAAAATGGCCCTTTATTCACCAATACATGCGGCGAGTCGACTACAGCTTAGTAATAATTCGAAGGAAAATGTAAAAAAAGCTATTTGTCATCGACTGCAATAAAACGAATATAAAATACAGTTGCATTTCATACACCTTTTATTTTGTGGGATGCACCTGAAATTAATGTCATAGGACACACTAATTTTTTTCCCTATCTCATCCCTCTCATTCATCTATTATACAACATCTCGTTATATCATCAAAATTTTCATCTTTATGACCGTCCTTTTTATTGCCAAGCTGTGAAAAGCAGCATTAAAAAAATAGGCGTGGGCGAAGCAGCTGCGATGCTGCACCTACTTGCGACCGTTTCCTCGTGCGTTATGCTAGTGTGGGTCTTTTGTTAGCCGGCTCGCTAGATGTCCACTTTTGACCACTTTGTTAATTTTCTAAATACAGTAATGCTAACTCAATAACACATAAACACTGTAATGAGTAATATTCACTCGAGAGCAAACGTCCTTGAAGAGATATGTGTGTTCGAGTGAAATGATATCATTTTGTTGACAAATATTCACTTCTATACTCTTCCTTCCAGGGACTCGCAATACCCGCTCATACACTGTCCAAAGCATCACCTGCACATGTCTGCCCTTATACCGAAGTATTGAGTAACGATGTAACTCCTTGAAACATCATCGATTTTCTAACTTATGCACTGAGTTTCAAAATTAATAAAATATTCACATTTATCACCGACTCTATCCTTGTTAAGAATTTGATCATTGCGCTATAGTTGAGCAGTACCTGGAGTTGTGCAAAGCCTTCATCTACCGTCCATGTGTAGCTAAATTAACACTATAGTGGATATTCGAGTACACGCTTTAGCTATACTTAAATACTCTCATTTCTTAATTGAATTGTTACATGCACGTTGTGTCCCAGAAAGTTCAGCATTTGTTTGTCCGTTTATGCAGCGATTGTCATTAGGAGGAGTTTATTTAATCGATGTTTAATTTAATTGAATTAACTTGATTTTCTTCATTTAATGCAACAGTTGCTTTAGAAGTCCAGTGCTTAATGTACGACTCTTTCGACATTGAAAATACTTTTCTGAGGCGCTACAAATTGAATGAGTCACACACAGGGTTCAAACAAGGATTTAAATATTGATCAAAAGCATCTGTGATACGCTCCTTCTATTGAGAGAAGCACCACGAATATGATTCAAACGTTGAATTAGTTCGTTCTATCAAACATCAAGCCATGTATTTTCTAGGTTAACTCTATAATAACACATTGTTTTTCTCAGAAGTCATAGCAGGTAGAGTAAATGCCATGTCGCGAATATGGTTAATTGTCCATTAATCAACGATGTCCTTAGAGTAAATAAATCTGTTTACATATAGTTTTAGGTGCAAGAAGCACTTTGTATCACCAATTCGAACCACGATAAAATTGGTCGAATTTTTTTTTGTGCGTTGAGACGATTGTTAATGAACGAAGGTAAATCGCACCTTTTGATTCTCATGAGGCTGAATTGACACCAAACTTGAAAGTTTCTGGTAGCATTTTATCGTTAGTGTCAAGCTAAAATGATCCACTTTACAGATTTCGTTTAAATAAAAAAGCGTGCTGTTTTGTTCAAAATGACAACTATTTTTTCGACACATTTTTTTGTATTTATCATCGTGTGATAGAGGCAAACACTTCAACATATAATTAAATTAACTCCACAACAAACAAAACAGAGTGAGATCAGGGTTGTTTGAAGGCCATTCAATGTTAGAGATCCAACATTTTTGACCTCATTATCAACCTCATTTGAGTGATAAGAGCAATTCACTTTTAAACTTCTTTCATTCAACACGACGTTGAAAATTTAAATTCTAACAGATTTCAATATCATTTAGTTTAGTGATAGAGGATACCTCGCACTTGATTCAGTAAAATTACCCAAGTAAAGTTGATTTTCCCAATCTTTATAACAGGTGAGGTCCGGTTCGTTTTTTCGTGGCACGTTGCAAATTTTGGCAGTATATTTTCCCAATTCTCATTTTTGCTTGAAAATGCTTGTTAATTTTGGAAAAGAGAGTCACAAAAGTACTGTCCGTTTTCCCGACAGCAAATTCTGACCTTTAATAAGTTTTCATTTATTTCAACTTCCTAATTTGCCCTTTGGACAATTCTCAAGAAATAAGTTACTGAACCAATGAACATGTTTCACGATCACACAGGAAGTGAAACGCATAATCTTTTAGAATGTGCTCATTGCACTAAATTGACCTTACAATTTGGCAATGTTAAATTGCCTTTCAGTTCTTCTGACCTAACCTCACCCGACTTTTCCTATGGAAATACACCAGAGAAATATGTGCGGACAGATAAGACACTCATGAGAGCAGTGAATTATCGCTTCGACTGCTTACGAATTACCAAATGATGAATGTAAAACGTGAGAAGTTTTCTAGAAAAAAAGGTGAATTGATGTTCTTCTGAGTTATATTTTCGCATGCAGCAGACAAGAGTTACTTTCTTCTAATCGCAGCTTCCAATGCAGAGTGAGATGAAAGTTTTCTTCTTTTTAATAGAGATTGTTTACACTCCAACGCAAGGAGTTTAGTGATGAATTAAGGCACCTGTGTACCTTGGTAAAGATACAGGTAAACATCACCGGCATACACTCGTCGAAATTCCAATTTCGATATTCTAACTTTTTGGAGTAAACGCCAACCTGCTCACTTCCGTCTACATCCGTAGGTGAAGTGATCACACAACCATCGCATTTCACTGTGCATCACACTTGTGAACAGGAGAATGAAAGCACCAAAGCACCACTTGCACCACCAGCGCACCACCTGCACACCACTAGCGCACCACCTGCACACTATCAGCGCACCACCTACACACCACCAACACACCAATTATACACCACCGGCGCATCCCCTGAACACCATCAGGGCATCACCTACGCACCACCTGAGCACCACCTACGCACCACCTTAGCACCACCAGGGCACCACCTGAGCACCACCAGCGCACCAGCACCAGCGGACGAAGGAAGTGCCCGGTGCAGCATGCCACCCAGTCGAGCCCGGCCGAGATCCCCATGCCCACTTAATAACACGAAACAGCTTTAATAACGTAGAAATTAGCGATGCAAATGAGCCCCAGTCCGGCACAGCAGTAGTGCAGGCTCTGCTAAGCCCTGGTTTCGGACAGGCCTGACTACTTCTCCTGATTTATTATTGCCGCATCTTTTGGATCATTTTACATAATAATGAAGGTGCAGATCGATGCCACGATCCGATGCGCTACACACTAACCACCCGCCGAGGTAAAGCTTTTTATACATCACTTCCCTGCTGATCATAAAGGGTAATCGGAGGAAATGACGTCACCCACTTATAAGAACGGCAAAAGAAAAATGCTTTTCTTGGCTGTACCTCGTTTCAACTGCCTCTTATGCTCCTGAACGTACGCGCGAAATTACCCCTGGCAGTGTTAAATATGGTGCAAAATGGTTTCAAGAACACTCGCAGTACATGGCGCTCTATTTAGCATCCTTAACATAACAGTGATGTAGATGCTAACTTTGAACTTTTGAGATTAGCTCCAAGTGTAAGAATGATTGTTTTTTTAAGCCACAGAGCGTTGTCTCCTCGGGAAATCATCACAACACGCACTATGCCCGCTCTGCTTTCTTTTTTATTCTGTGAAATTCAACATTCAATTTTCAACTTGAAGCTGTCAAATTCTGCCTTTTGAAACAGTAAAGAGAAGTTACTCGAAGTATAGGCCGGAAGTTTCCGATTTCCAGCATTTCCTGGATTTATGTCGTTTCATGCAGCAGTTTTTCTTTGCATTGGCAGTTTGATTATTTTGTAATTGTTTAGGTACGTTTGAGAGGTTCTTTGTTTCGCAAGACCTCTAAATTAAAATGCTCCCTTAGATCCCACAATTGATTGTTTATGGTTACACAGAGTTCATGCTTATCCTGAACTATGAGGTATGCAATTTACATCCTGACTGACGTTCGTCCGTGTGAAATTAGGGATCCTTCTTTGAAAAAAACACATTGCAAGCATATCCTTGATTTGATCTTTAGATCTCATGTCATAATTGACACGGAGCCCAATTATTGCAATTCTCTTCCCAGAGAAGAATTTCCTTAGGTATACTGATGATAGACATCGAAGTACCATTGAAGACAAAATAAAAGAGAAAGTTTCAGAGCCTAACCCGTTACTTGCCTTCGTCGAATTGCCACTGAAGAGAAAACCAAAATAAAATAAAAACTTTACAGGGCCTAAGTCGTTACTTACACAGGTACATAATTATCAGTTCACCACTATTCACAACCGAGTGCTATATTAACAAAAGATTTGCAAAGACAGAGAGAACCAGAGCAGAAATTGGAACTCGATGTTCCCGGGGCCGAGGGTGTCGAAGGCGCTCACATGTGCCTGCTTCTGACCGCGGGACAGACGCGGCCTCGCCGCTCGGACGCTAGCGCCTCTTCTTATGCAAATGCAGCTCTGCTGTTGAGACCCAAGAGTTAAAAAATGTACTCGAAATTACAAATGACTGTGAGTAATTTGAGGAGAATGTCCCTCTTAAAGATCCAACTAGAATATCAAATGTTCCTTGTACCGAGCAGCGCGTGTTGGTGTGCTTGACGCCTCTATTGGATCGAGTGAACGATGTTGCCGGGCTGTCGGGGCTGTGGGGGTGAAACTGATGAGGTTAGAGGTTTTGGGAGTGGGGCTGTGGGAGTGAAGCTGTGGGGATGAGATTGTGGGAGTGGACCTGTGAGAGTAAGGTTGTGGGAGTGGGGCTGTGGGAGTGAGACAAGAAGATACTTCACCCACACCAGAACAGCGTTTCATGTCTCGAAGAGAAATCGAGAGAAAAAATATCTCAAGCTGACCGAAAGTAAAACAAAATGCTGTAGATGCCCTATGCATTCAAACAAAACAAGGGCATTCAAAATTGTTTGGATGCCTTGTACATCCAAACAATTCGATAACTATTGCTTATGGTCAGGGACTTGCTGAGCAATAGCATACTTTTATTGAGACGCTAGGGTTTTTTTCTCTTACAGTAATCATCAGTCTCAGCATACCAACGCTTACTAGCATTCTATCTGATGCAGGTGGCATCAAAACTTGCATCGCTTAAGTCGTTTACGCAAAAGTGTAAGAATGAGTAAGACAGAAACTTAATTATTAAGTAAATTAAGGATAAGCAAAGTCTTATTTATCGTAACAAAACTAGTCTTAACTGAAAAACATATCGTTTAAACAGTTGAGTGTGTGACTTTAGGCCAGAGATGTTAAGCTGCTGCTAAGAAATGTTGAGATGAACTGCTTGACCGTCCGGGCGTGCAGTGAGCGACTTGAAATGAAGAGCGAGTTATTTTGGCGGAGGAACTGTGTAGCTCTGGATGTGTGAGTTTATATCCGTCCTTCTCATTTTTACAAAACTTTCCCTGAATTAAGTTTAGCAACAATGAGAAGGACCGACATAAACTGGCTTTTATTTAAACCTGGCTTTATAAAACAGAATTAGCTTTCCAAAATGAAACTCGTCGCTACTTTACTAAATTTACCATTCCAAAACAAAAGCCTCTTAAGATCAGACAAATTTTTACTTCAGATTATCTGCACAGGAAAACCACTGTTGGAAAATCACAACGCACGTATGCTTTCGAGCAGGTACGAAGGAAGCCTTTTACTCACAGGTACTTCATTCAAGCAGCACTTGTGCATGTTAAACTGTATTCAATAGACATTAAAACATTTATAATAATCGTTACACACTTTTTAAAGCTATTAAACCATTAAAAATTAATGATACTATCAAGGCTTAAAATATTTACAAAAACCATCAAACTGTAAACCATGTATAAACTAATAAACTAAATGATTCGTGAAACGTTGCTACCATAAATTATTCATAAAACTAGCAAACCGTAAACTATTCACAAAAAACGATTAAGCTGAAAAACATTGAAGAAACTACCAAAGATAAATAATGACGACCGCACAAGCGTCAGAAAACTCTACAGCCACGTTTTCTTGAAAATTTCATTTTCGGGATGACATTTGAAGGTTGAATTAGCGAGGGACTAAATTATGACTCAGAGAGAGGTGTGTGAAGGTGTTGTGTTGCCTGCGTGCCGCATATATGACCCAGCGCGGCTCTCTACAGTCGAGTGAACTCTGGCCAAAAGCGCTCCATGTGCCCTACTTGGCTGCCATATCCTTCAGTTTGGTTAGATTTATGTAGGAGCTGAAGATATTGTTTATGAGCTTGACGACACTTGCCTACCGAAGCTATCAATCGTGTGCCCGTCCAAACCTATTTTATGCGCCATGAAAGGCTGTACACTTAAATCGCGTACGGCTATGCACAGAGAAGCCCTCCTTCAATTTGCATAAAAGCCCGTCGAAATAAGGTTATGAAGTTTGTGGGACTAGTATCTTGTTTCCTAATAGCAGTGATGGGCGTTGAAACTCTTCTTCTTTTTATCTTATTCTCTCATTTGTTTCCTTGCGTTTAGTTCCAAAAAATCCTTTTTGTCCCCTGGGAACATTAATTTCGTTGCGCTTTCAAAATGTTGTCGCACCTAAAACGTGTAAGTGACGATCGTTCGTGGACCCTTCAAACAGAGTGTGATGCCTTGTGCTTGCGAGAATACAAAGGCATTAAAGAGTAGAGCTCCGTTAGCCCTCATTATCCATCAGAAAGAGAGTAGTCGTAAACGTCTCGTTAAATCGCGGTCTCCCGGCGAGCAGGAGAAGCTAGGCAAGCGATATGTGGGAGGCAGCGACGGTGCCCTCAACCCTGCAAGTCTCGCTCAACAACACGGTAATGCATTAGGTTCAATCATGACAGCTTCTTCCGTTGCTGAACAAATTGAAGACCTCCATCGCCCCAGGGTCGTCGAAAAAGAGGTATTAAAAATGCCGCCTCTTAAATTACAGGTGTTCTCGAGCGGTGGGGTGCAGGCAGCAAACACTGACGAATGATCTCAGAGCTGTGGGAGCAGCCGATCCAAAGACCATCTGGTAACTCTTGCCTGTGATCTATCTGAATGTTCTGCAAACACTGAACTCCTTCCTGCAATGACGCGACTCGGACGATTTTGCGCTTCAACTATAGCGTGTGATTGGTTTAAAGGAGTGTAGTGTTTCACGCTGTGTATCTGTGCCAATAAACTACACGGTTCCTGGTTTCACAGACTTTACAGCTAATTTCTTTAATTTTGCCGCATTTTTCCATTACAGGGCTCACCACCCATGCTTTGAATGTATCAGCAGCAACGTCTTCGGAGTCATAAGCAGCGTCGATTGTTAGCTCGTTGGCGTCAAAATTTTCCGAATTTGTTCTCGAGATATTTCTCTGTTCATGGATGTATTCAATACTCAAACCTCTGTTGCTACTGCATTTGTGTGCTGCATGAAATATCTTCAGCGATTACTTTTGACTAAAAATGAACTGCGAGTCGAAAACAGAATGAGCCCTTATTTTTGTACTTTAAAAATTCGAACAAATGCATCGCACACGTCCACAGATGTCAAAATAATATTGTATGCTGTATGCGGTTGACTCGTTTTTCTAAGATTCATGAATTAGGGTATCCTCGTCGTCGAAATTGAAGACGTATTTTTAGGTTAGAGACTTTGTTTTTGAGGGATTTTGGTTCCTTCATGGAAACTGCTTTTAAATGAACATCTTTGATACGTATCTATTTAATTTCTTAAATTTTGTGTTCGGATTACGGCAGATCAAAGTGATGTTCCACCTATATAAATTTCAACCGAAAGCGAGCTCACAAGAAACTTATATGTGTTTCAATAGTGGACCACAACACCCAAGTTCTGAATTGAATGGCCGTCAGTAATACATCGATGTATCACGCTCCTCCTCCCAATCATAGGAACTACATGGAAATAATTTCAATAATTACGGAGTCATTGCCTTTAATTGAAGATTTTGGGTTTTCGTGGCCCGCTTTGTAGAGGGTATAGGGGACCAGGCACCGACACCGCTTATGACGTAATTGGATGGGGTTGTCAGTTAGAAAATTAAGATTCAAAATGATTTACCACAGCTACTGATTTTACTTGGTTCAGGGTGTCAGCTTATCATTTTTAGCTTGGAATGTGCAGCATTATTGACAGTGTGATATTTTGTTTCGTTCTAACGAAGCTCAATTTCACGGATGCATTTCATGAAAAAATATCAGGTGAATATTTGGTTTAGGCCTTATCACAGTTTTGAATTTCCCTTTTCAGGTCAGCTGGTAGAACATTGACGAGACCTTACCATATAATTAGTTGTTCAGAAATTTTCAGAAAGACTGCGGGTTATTCTTCAATATCATTTGATGTGTTCAAGCCTGTGTGAACCTAATGCACTCTAACTCTTTCCAGGTGTAATGTTCCGTGCGTGTTAGGTAAGTTCCAGACGTTGTGGTAAAAAGTAATTACAAAGCGGGCTTGAAAATCAGATTACTAAATTTATATTTGCTTAAACAAGTACGTACTTACTGATGGGATGTTCCGCATGTTTCATTTAAAAGAAGTGCGCCATGGTTTTGAAAAGTAACTGCCCGCACACTACTATCATCAAACTTGTAAAGATTTTACGAAAAGCTTAAAAACTTCGAAGAGATAAAATTGGAAGCAAGAAATAGGACCATCAAATTCTAAATAGTGTCTTCATCCTTCCTCTCTTTGAACATCTCTGTTGTGGTAAAGGAGACCAAAACTGGCTTACAATCAATCAAACAATCAAGGTATGAAATACTAAAACTAATCAATCAATGAAGGTATGAAACAGGACCCTCAACTCCGTGAGAAATGGTGCCTTCATCCTCCCTCTCTTGGAACATCTTTGTTGAGTTAAGGGAGGCTAAACTAACTTAACTAATCAATCCAATCAATGAAGGCATGAAATAGGAACCATTTTGTGGCAGCCGCAGCCAACATGGCAGGCTGACCGCGGCCCGGGGTCGGAATGACGGTGTCACGCAGGAAGAGCTTCGAACATCGCCGGAAAACACTTACACAGAAGCAATTTAATGACAGAGAAGATGGCGCGGAAGCGCCTCCTACACTCTGCTCTCATTTAGATCTTTTCTACTTCAGAATTCATATTTTCTGCATTTTTTGTTCAGATTTGAATCTCATGGGAAAAACGAACAGTGTTTCATCTTTGGTGAGTGTGAAATAGAGAGAGAGTGACACATCTGTGCTCATTTAGAAGTCGTTGCCAATAACTCATCTCGAACAAAGCTGTTTATCAGTCTTCTTAATTATCTAATCAACGGATCTGCAGAATGAGTCATCTAATTATTTTATTTTGAATTGAATTGGGAAGATTAACGAATAGAGAATTGTTTTCTACGATGAAATCACTTGATTTGAAACCATCTATTTTGTGTACCCAATCTTATTAGGTCAGCTAGAACAACTGCTTGCAGTGCTGTCTATAATCAACAGAATCCATAGTTAAAATAGCTCAAACGGCCGTGAATAGTACTGTGTATAGGGTGAATAATTTTTTTCAATAATCAGTTCCATGTATACATCTGTTCATAATAATACTAGGTCTATGTATAGAACTATTCGTAATTACTAAAGTTTCTAAATTACATTGGTTCTCACATGTTTGAATGGTAGCCGTGATACATGAAACTTATTTAGCGATAACCCACTTAGATGCCCTTGCAAAAAGCATTTTCTTCTTCGAAAAAACACACTTAAGATCTAAATAAATCTCCCATTTTTCACGCTCTATCTGCACCCACTTGTGGTGTCAGTTCACTCACACCGCCTTCCGGTGTGAGATCCGAAAAGATATTTCGAAAATCAATCTTAAATATTCCAAGTGTCAACTTTATTGGAAATGAACTGTTTTCCCTGTTTTTTATTGATCATTTTCTTTCATCAGCAAATGAGTTCTGTTGCGTGTGTGACGGCACAGGGAAGCAACTGCAACGCGCTGTAAATCTCTTTATGCAACATTGCTTAAAAAATTATTTATTCCTTTTAGTTTCAATGAGACGGTCACATTTCACGTAAGCTTGCAGCAAAGTGTCGAAAAATCCTCGTTTTGCAAGAATTAAATGTTTTATTTTCACTTTGAGACATTCATGCGAATTTTGACGGTTAAATTAAAATTTCAGTCATATGCTTTAAATAAGATTTTTTACGTTAAGTTTTAATATAAGTGTTCTTTTGCTTGTACGAAGCGTTCGAAATAATGCTCACAGACTGCGCCCTGCGCGTGAAAAAATCCGTGCCTACAATTGAAGTATCACCTTAGAAACTTTTGTTTGATTCAGACAACTATTTCCCTGCAGAAAAATATGCGCATGGCGCTTCCTAAAGCGAAAGCGATAAACTGAGCCTGAATCTACAATAACTTCCAATTGTAACGGACCGTAAAAATGACGCGTAAACGAGCAATTTTTACCCCTTCTTACCAGTCCAAACCTCCACTCAACAAGCAACAACATCTACTCTATAATAAGTAGCCCCTAAAGGGATTACTACAAAAACAGAACGCCTGAATTAACGACTACAGCAGTCACGCTGCCTGCAATTAAAAACTGTCGCCGATGAGCTCGCTGTCACAGTTGCAGACCATCATCACCCGACCGACACAGAGCGAAGCCGTGCGAGTCGGTCAAGACCGAAGAGCGAACTCGGGCTTTTATTTGGACAGCGGCAGTCGGTGTCAGGATGTTAGGGGCTCGTTGGTATGCATGTATGCAGCCGGGGGCCTGTCCGCAGGATGAGCCATGATCTACACCACCTTCTGCCGTGTTCCGCCGCCGAGGGAAGGGCCTCCTTCTCGTGTTAGCACAAGCCAGCGCTCCCAAACCGCACCGTAAACCACACCAATGCCACACCAATGCTCTCGTTAAATTAATCTCCTAAAGCCGAGCACATTCCTAACTCCACATTTAAGTCTATTACGGACTTTGATTAAGCCGTGTTCGCTTAATTCTTATAAATACGTTTCGGTTTGTTTGGTTCGTTTTAAAGCTGAAAAAAGCTTTATGGGTGTTTCCAAATTACCCTGAATTTTAACATCGCACTATAATAAAATTATAACTGTGGGGTATTTTTTACACCAATGCTTTCATTTAATGGATTTTGATTAGATTAGATGCAAGTTTATGCCTCCCTAACGGCAACATAAGCGTTCCAAAGAGAGGAAGGAAGAAAACACCATTTAGTTTGGAATTAAGGGAACGAGGAATTTATGCACAAGGGGCACAGAAACTGTAAGTTGAGATGGAAGTTCATGGAACAAGATAAAAGTTGAAGAAGAAAGTAGTAGGTGCTGAAAAACAAGATAGCAGTGAACCGAAAAAAGATTGTCGGTTACAAAATAACAAAAAATTATCCTATTTTAACAAAGGGAAGGCCCACCTAATCTTTAGCTCGTGACCGCGCATATTCCTCCAGGATGCGCTAATTCTCATGGATCCAATAGTTTTATCCCCCTAAGGGGTTTCATTTACTGAACACAGACTAGAGCTTTCTTACACATTCACTCTCAAGTGCATGACTTTCCGTTATAGAGTATATGACAATTTATTCAATCCCACTGGACTGTTAACCAGAGACTTCAGTTGATTGCTCAAAATATCTTGCAACACAAAAATTCAGCGAGAGAAAAGCAACGATGATGATTTATGGTAATTTCCACGACTATCAAATAAAAACAAGATTAAAATTTTCAAATATTGTAGCCGACCGCATTACTTTTTTTCCTACCACTTATTCTCATAGGTTTATTCGTTCCTTCGTACGACACAACGCACTCTTACGTTAGCTTTTTCATACATAAGTACGGTGCCTTTGTATCACTAAGTTATTTATATATATGCAAAGCGTTCTCTACCCGTGTATTTATCTATTATGATCTCTCTCAAAATATGCGTAGGCAACTGTACTGACAGTGAAAACGTGTACCTCTCTTTCTATCCACCATTCATGTCTTAATTTCTAACACCATTCCGATGCTGTTATTTTCAGCTTGTATTACGCTCACATTGTAGCAGTTATCATCAAACAAACGAAGTCCGAACGAATAACTCAAGCATAATTGGGACAGCTACATCTCATTTCATTAATCGCTCGCCATATTTTTATTATTCTAAAATTACACCGTTGTGGGCCATAGCATTAGTAACTCGAGGCGCAGGAAACATTCTCCAAGTTAAAGCTCGATAATGTTCACCGAAATCCATTTGATCACATACTTCCGCTGCGGGAAATTCGGGCGATTATTGAGAGGAGTAGCTAGTCAGCACACTGACCTACTCGATCACTGCTAAAAAGATCAAAAATGACAGGGTATGATGGAGCTCATTTGAATGATAAACGCAGGAGTAGCAAGTGCATGTTTGTGAATGAATTTCCCTCGCGCATAACAAATGAGGAACCTCAATGAACCGCGAGCGGGGTGCTCTCCTGCATTTATTATCAGCTGTTCGCGGCTCACTCATGAATGAAGTCATGGGCGAGTGAAGGAGTGGGTGCCATTTGTAACGTAAATAGGGGCAAGGGTCACTTGCCCAAAACATTTGTGATCTCATTCAAGGTTTTGATGCTGTTCTGATGATGACGTTTGAATTGTGTTTCTCTTTTAATTCATGTTTGCTGTAGAAATTAGTGAAGTTATGGTCTAAAAACACGTGGCTCTAGAAATTCAAGGTTTGGGTATATTAACTAAAATTACAACCACTACAAACAAAGATGACCACTGTCCTACTGACCATCCCCTTCGTATTGTAAACTTCAAATTGAAGTAATTAATTAGCGTCTGAAATTCCGCTGACTTTCATCAATTGAAACTGATTCTATTAACATATTTGATGTTATTATACATTTAAATGTCGAAAGTAGCATAATTCTTCTTATTTATACATTTTGGCATTGTTTTGCTTAAACGTTTAACTTTCCCACACATTATGCGTTACGCAAGACGAGTTTTGAGAAAAAAAATCTCCGATAGATTGATTTTTGCAAAAGCTCCCAATCTGAGTCAGAAACAACTGCATACCTAGACTTCTGCTCTACAATTATAAAAAGAGGAAGTGCCTGTAGTCAATAAAACCTTCCGCTCGACCGCGTGTGAGTACATAACGAACTAAAAATGATACCTAAACGCGACACAGTTGGTTAATTACATTTTATCTCAAAGGGATCTTGATTTCTTCTCTCAAGTTCAAACAAAGTCATATTACTTTTCACACCCTAAAAGAATCAAATCTGATATATTTAACTTATTGAATACTTATGAGCCATTCTCGAAGTCAAGTGTGTAATCTTAAACACTGATAATTTTGAGTCAAGATCTCTAGTTAGGATTCTAACTAAAAAATTTTTAATTCCCTTAAAACATAAATTTTCTTCGTCTATTTTCAAATAGCATTGGAAAAGGCTAAATTTTATAATGCAAATGAATATGATGGCAATAATTTACCATAGTGTGCAGCTTTTTAATAATAAGCATTGTCTTTGCTCTAAATGAGCGTGATTCCTTATAAAAACAAATATTTGAAACGACCAATTGTTTAAATTCCCATTTATTTTCCTCGTGGCTCTAAGTTTTGAAAAAATAAGTGTCTGCAGTGAGCATGCTGCTTATGTTTTGTTAGTTTAATCCCCCTTAGGGGCTGCAATTATTGTATTTGTGGGAGTTGGCGCTCCTAGGCAGGAAAATGAGGTCTCGAGCTGGTCAGGTAGTCTTCTTTATGTTGAAATAGAATGAATTTTTATTTTGTAACGGACTTGTCTCTGTTCCGTGCTGTCCTAACTCTAACTATCTAATGATCCATCTTGCTTTATTTACTCTAATCTCGGAGATTCTAATCTTGCTGTATCTTCGCGATAGATGTGGTGACGCACTTTATACTCCGATTCCCCATTCCCTAAATTCTATACTAAGTGGTGCCTCTCTCGTTCCTCTGGTGAGAAGACCTTTCTCGTGGTAAGAGATATTTGAACTAACCCATAACCTTCCATAATCTGTTAGAATAACCTATAAAACGTTTTGAGCGCACGTGGATATTTCACCTCAGGAAGACACGGCTCATTAAGATCACATCACGGCTCATCAAAGCCAGCGTCTTCAAAAACGTGCGTGACATCAATAATCAAGTGTTCGGGCGCCTTCATACGTAAACATAGCTAAGCTTCGACCTGCACCATAAACTTCCTGGACGTTGGTTCAACTCAAGCTATTTATCACGTTCACTGATGACAGTTTGGAGATGAATTCGAGCTAAAGTGAGGTGTGTGAAGGTTGAATTTAAGTGGTGTAGCTGATAATCTCGACGGTTGTACGAAATCAACCCTCCCTTTTATAATGGGTAGGTGAAACGTGAAGTGATGAATTTTTCCAGTTTGTTCTTGTTTCTCTGCACGTGGTGTCTGCTTCCTAATTAATTTTAACCGGAATTAAAAGGGTTCGAACTTACAGGGTTTATAGTAGTACATCTTTTTGTCACCTACGTGTAGACTAATCTGAAGCGGAATTAGAAGGGGTCGAACTCACTGGGTTCAAGGTTGTG
>JACJUY010002265.1:40676-51367 GCA_014220935.1 Platorchestia sp. MABIK | reverse complement strand
CTCAATTTCCGCGGTAGCAACGAATGACTGGCCAATCACAGCATTTTTTTGGAGGATTTGGTCGTGAGAACGGAGCTGTTTTGTTGCGTCATAATGTTTTGTGCGCTCGTGCGTCTTCATTTTGATGCCATGCTTGTGTTAAATTTCATTTCATTTCAATTTTATGTTGAGAAGAGGGTTACCAATTGACGTGTAGTGGGAATGGTGTAAGAGTGTGGTCGTTGTAAACCCTCGATTTGCAGGGTAAAAATGTTCATTTAGGATTACATAATGACATAAGTAGCAGCGCACGTCACCCATGTGTGATGCTATTTATTTGATATTGCTACCGCCCACGCTGCTCGGTGAACGGCATGACTGAATGATAAGTGCGGTTTTTCATTTTTTTTGCACGATAACTAATTCTAAATGTAGCTTTCTGGTATTTAATTCGTCGCCTCATTTGTGCATCAATGTTGGTTCCGTTCATTCCTTCCAATGAAGGAGAAGGTATGGCGAGGTGGGTGAGATTGGGATGTTAAAACAACTGCGTGGACGCTGACTTGTGCAATATGAAAAAAAATCAAAATTACTAAGGGCGTGATCGAAACGCATGCCATGTTTTCAGAAAAATTTTAAAACGAATTCATTCCATTTGAAACGCTGTATTATCACTCAAAGTAAAAGTAAAATATTAAGGGAATTGAGGGTCTTGTTTTTCCCTTCTGAAAGAGAGTTATTCGCACAGCTGTCGTCAGTTTGGCTAAAATCTTTGAAGTACGAATTTTTGTTTTCTGAATAATAATCATATTTTAACATACATAATTTTATTCGCTTGGAACTCTCATACATCTTTTATTCTAATGTATTACTGTTTTTTGAATATCACTAACTTCTCTGCATACGGCTATATCACTATAAATGACTTTGAAACCTTAAAGAGAAACAACAGCTGCAGCTTTGACGCTCTGTGTGCAAATGTTTTTTTCTGAATCACCCAAGGACTTGATAACTGAAAGCTCAAACTTCAGACCTGGTGGTTTTTTGCAATTTTCTCTTGCCTCGCTAACACCCGCATACCGGAACTGAGTTATCAAACACCGGTGATGTCATTTTCACGTTCTTTCAATTGTAGACATTTTAAATCATTCAAATTGCATATTCAGCGTTATAATTTTACCACTCTTTGAATCGTTGACAGTTTAAATCTTTCAAGTTGTACATCCGGCGATGTCAGTTTCACACAACGTCAACCATAAATGTTTTACGTCATTCGAAATATAAACAGTGGCTCCTGTTTAACGACCATATTTGAGCTCTAGGCGGACAGTAGCTTAGTGTCCACCCTTGATCCAACCGGCCAGTTGAGTGTACAAACTAAACTTGTAATGAGGTCTCTAACGGCAAACTTTATACAATTTCGGTCACTTACCGTAGCAGCCCCATCCCATCGAGTTTCCCTCGATGCTGCAAAGACCTCAGTGCTCCCCAGCCAGCACTGTAGGTGCCCGCACTGAGTGTAGAGTGTTACGGTTGACAATATAATTCGAGTGTTGAAATGCTCAGAAAAATGCATTATTCTACAAGTGGCCAGTTCAGGGTAAATGTAAGCTGAAGTCGCGTGATGCGCGGCTGCAGTATAGCTACAAAATGATTATTCTGATTAAATGAAAACGATGAAATGTTCTGCTATTGTGGGAACGAAGCTTAGCTGAGAACACAAGAAGATTGGCGAAAACTGTAGATCATTTAAAATGAGATCTATTAAAAACGTTTTGGACGTCAGTGCATCATCCGCATTTTGAAGTCTCTACAAATGTAAAATAACACTACATATAACAATCCTGTCAGCAAGTGAAATAACTATGCGTAATAAAATGGTTGGCAATTAAACTTAATTGAAAGTTGAATGAAGGAGTTTTAAATTGATGTCCAATAACCAACTAGTAGAAGTGCAAATTCAATAGAACCTTTTTATTTCTGTTAACCTCATTTTTCTACCCATGATTAGCGGTACTTTAATTGAAGATTTTAAAACTTTCGACGTCATTTTGTTCCACGGAATAGTATCAAATTACTTTGTATAATATATTTACTCTCGGTTCTTCGTTCAGGTATAAATATCAATTCCCTTTGCTTTCGCTCTTCTCTCGTTACGAACTCTGTTGTTTAGGTTGTGAGTGGCGCTACATTGGCTCGACCAAACGTACCTTAGAAACAAGAATGGCAGAGCATGCACGTCGGAGTTACCGAGCAGGCTCTTTCTTACATGTCCTCAGTCTTCCAAGGGTTATAATTTGTTTTTTTCAACGTAATAATATGAAAATAAATTGTAATCAATTGAGATACTTCAATTAAAATTAGTGACCTTAAGATTCTAGCTTCAACTTCGTTAAAGATTGAATGCTAATGGGTGCAAGTGTTTTTTTGATTGCTTAGTTTTTATTCAATTATTTGAACATTGATTTTCGGTCGTTAGTTGCAACGTTATTTTATATTTTCATGGAATTTACCACGCTGATGATGGACTGGTGTACGAAACGTTCCTTTTTCGTTTAGTAGAGCTATGTTTTTCCATCTCAAGCTTTTGCCATCTTTTTATTTTCATATTATTACGTTGAAAAAATATGGAAGAGCCAAGAGAGAGTCGGATGGATCACTACGAGCTAAATTTTACATTCGTTTTATTTCAAGATTAATGTCATTTTCTGAAAGATCATTTGAGTCTAAAATGGAACCGAAATGCTGGGATCATCGCACTGTGCGTCCCATTTATTATTTATAATAAAAATCATTCATCTTAAGGCTGTATTAGCGTGTTTATCATCTCATTATACCATTCATCATCAGGCTGCATTGTCTATTCATCATTTCCTCCCAGGTTTTTAACATAGATTGGCGTTGGCTTACAGGTTTGGATCTGTATTTAAATTTCATGTGAGGTATGAAAACTGAGATATTGTTGCTGTGTGAGTCGGAAATTCATTGTGCGATTGCATGTATTCTTGATGAGTGAGTGATACATAGATGTGCATTGTAATGATGCATTGTGCCTCCGAAATGCACATGCATACTGTACTTTCAAGGCCTACGCTCAATCCCAACAAATAATCTAGAAATAGCAAAAATGAAATTGTCCTTTATCAAATTCAATCAATAAAATATGAAAACGTTATAATTACTAAAGAAAATTGAAAATGAATAAAGTTGCGCAGAGTACTTGAAATAAATATACAATCAACCATTTACTATTTTCAGAGGACATGCACTCTACTTGTCATTAAGAAACGGTTTCAAGCTTCAAATATGCATGGACTCTAAAATGTGTAGTGAAAATTAGCAGAGCATGTCTCGAGAATTATGAATTTATCAATACCAAAGTTCTGATTACATGGATCATTTACACAGCGTTTCCTAATGCAAAAATGAAAGGCAGATCTTGGGAAATAGGAAATTTTATTGCTGCAACCTGTTGTTCGCCTCCCCTCACGTAAAGTGATGTGTGGGTTGAACCCACATATTTATTCGTGCAACACAGATGAGTGTAACAAACATGCGTCACGAGGGCAACAAATACTTGTATCATACGTAATGGTGTAAACAATGCAACAGATGCGTGCGGTGAATGTAACAAACCTGCGTAAGGAGCCAAGACTGCAAAATGCAAGCACACGTGTCACACACACATCAGACGCCTGCACTTGAACAATCACAGCCATGCATTTCTGAAGCTCGCAGCAAGAATCTACTAGCTTTCATGCATTATGTGGAGATTATTTACAGAGCCAAACCTGTGGGCCAGTCAATGCTAAAAATGTCTCATGGACTAGGGAAGTCAATGTTGAATAAGTTGTACAGTCTGATGACAATCATTATGCAGCCTCACAATAGATGATTTATCCACTAATAATAAAAGGTCTGTACAAACACAGTACAAACACTTCTGTTTCGGTTTGGATTCAAATAAGGTTTTGGAAAGGGATACTAGGATTGAAATAATAGAAACTTGAGCTCTTAGTAATGAATACATCTCTCAGCCAACACAGGCATTAGGTCATTTCATTTCGAAAATTCGCAAGCAATTGAGCATGTAGAAATTACAACGTCGCAGTCTAACAATGGCAGGAATGTTCCACGCAGCAGTTGGGGGGAAATAAGAAAAATGACATTCGGGTACATGAGCTCATACTTTGAATTGAGTACATTCATTAGCAAATTCTGTCGAGAAAAATTCACAAATGAACTGCAATTGATGAATACATTTTTAGAACATTGAACGCTTGCGTTAATTATTGCGATGAACTGTTTTCATATCTCTTCTTCATCTTAATTGACACAGCGTGTCATTTTAATGTTGCAATTCAGCTGTTCTAAGAAGCGTTCTGCATCTGAGGCTCTAATCTCCAGAGAGCTCGGGGAATTTTACTCTACGCATAAAATTTTCGGACAGCTGTCGTCACCTCGCGATCGTCATTCGACGACCATCAATTGTCCCGCTGAGCGATGATAGCTGATTATCAACCGGAAAGATTGGTTTAATTTGGAATATACTTAATGAAATTTTAAAATTATTAAGCAGGCTTTTGCCCTAAAAATTGGCTTGCCAACGATTCCAGGAGGTGCGAGTAACTAAAAATACTCCAAATTTATAAACCTAGAATTTGGAAAGAAAGTCTGATAATTAAATTTTTAGGGTAATCTACAATTCAAATGAGTCAATTTATTGTAGACCAAAATTTCAAGTACGCTAAATTTAAACAAGCCGAATATTAAAAAAAAATGCAGTTTCAAACATCCAAGTTGCTGGCTGTCAGTCATGCACGACTTGCAAGAATGATGTATTTGTTCCAGAGAAAAACGTTTTGTCAAGGAAATTTACGTTCCTCTATATTCCATAAAAACAAGGTACGTACTTGGTTCTTGAAATTTACTTTGGTTAATACAAAGTGCTTCAGTTTCAGTGGAATGCTTTTCTTTTGGCTTGTAGGTCTGTGAGGACTTATTATTTAAGTGAATGCATTCTAAACACTAGACAAGAATGTGAATCAGTCATCCCCAGGTGACTGACGCAAACAGTTTAGGTTAAGAAATTTTTTTCATTTCTTCACCTCTCATGACTATACAGCTGTTGTGCGTATGGGAATCAGAGCTTTCTAGGGGAAGATGTGAGGCCCCGAGCTAAAGGTTAGGTAGGGCTTCCTCATGTGAAAATAGAATAAGGAATTTTATTTTTTACTGATATTCTTTCGGTTCACTGCTGTTTTCTCAGCATTTATTACTTCCTTTTATCAACTGTGATCCGGTTCCAAAAACATCTTCCAGCCTCCCTGTTTCTACGTCCCGTTTCCTTAATTCCATTCCAGACGATGCCTTCCTCCTTCCTCTTTTCGTTAGGAAGTCGTAAAATAACTAATGCTATAACATAAAATTGTACTCAAGTTTTAAATTATCTGCGTATTCACGGCTTAGTCAAATCTCTAATTATAATCCTCTTAAAAGGCTGTGCTAAGAAGCAGGGCCTAATCAAATGCTAGCAGCTCTAATCTTGGTAAATATATCTCACTGTCACTCTACTTCACGATGAAAAGAGATCCGGAGAGTCAATACGGTAAATTCAAAGTAGCTGTAGATCATTGAAACGTTCGGTATAAGTGTGAAATTTGACGCTTCCTCAATTGGTGGGATAATTATCAAGTCACAATGAAAAAGTAACCCGACTATTTGCACTCCAACCCGTGCATTACACGCCTCCCCTCGCACGCGATATGCCGCACGTGGACGCACCAGAATTCTACCCACTTCCCGCGCTACATCAACAATTTAAAAAGTTCTGCCTCAGAAACTACATTCGCTCCAACGTAACAAACGGCTTGTGTGCTTATGTAAAACAAAGCGATCGGCAAGTCAAACATCTATCTTCTTCGCTGTCACTTACGAAAGTTCAAAGTTATTGTAATAAGTAAGGATTTATTTGTATATTCATTCCTAACCAGTTTGTACTCTGCTTTTACGGTAAAATAAATATTGCCGGGGAAGAGCTTTGAGCGGTGCCTACACCAGCACCTGGCGCCTACACCAGCACCTGGCGCCTACACCAGCACCTGGCGCCTACACCAGCACCTGGCGCCTACACCAGCACCTGGCGCCTACACCAGCACCTGGCGCCTACACCAGCACCTGGCGCCTACACCAGCACCTCCTCACGCAGCCGCTGTAGGTGTACCATTAATTACCTGCCCGCACTGTGAATTCGTTCCGTTTTATGGTGGGCACTATCGTTATCGTCAGCTCCAGTCCTTTTCATCAGGTTTTTATCATGAGCTTCGGATTCTGTTATTTAAGATTTGTTCGACAGTTTTTACATTCGGAATTTCACATTCCTTGCAAATCTTTTTACGTAGCTGGGAGTTTCCTCCAATTTCAATTTAGAAATGCTCATGCTCCTAAATGAAATGCTTCTTATGCTTAAAGGAGAACAATTTTTTCTTTCTAGAGTTAGTTGAGTTTATGTCTAAAGAGACAAACTCTTTGCTACATATTCGATGGTCATCCTGCAGTGAATGGTTTTTTTTCAGTAAATCATTTTCATGCCAACTGTTTTTCAGAAACTACATTTCCCATCATGAGAAGATGTAAGAAAAATTTTTTCGATTTCACGCATTTTTAGAACACGAAATACACTTTAATGCATCACCTGTCCACCAGTGCAAAAAACACATTTAGCATTTTTACAATACTCTTTCTAACAAGCGTTTTGAAACGTCATCATGTTTTCTTTTCTCTCCTCTGAAAACTATTTTTTAGACACCATCGAAAGATAAGAGCTGGAACTGTTTGTCGATGATTACACACGTATACACACGACGTTGCAAGTCAACGCATTCTCTTACCTTGTGAATAATCCTAAAAACTTTCCCTTCTAATAAAAGTGACTGAGGTCCGTCACACTCGATTGGGTAGGGAATAACAAGCATTTGGAGGTAGTTATTACTGTCCCTAGGCCTGGACTACCCATGTCACACGCGTAACAATCCCACGTGGACTCCAGGGAAAGTTAAGCATAGGGTAATGCATTAAAAACTTTCAAACATTCATGGGGTAAAAGCATTGAGTAAAACATTGAAACATCCGAGCCGCTCACTGACTGTGACGTTTATGTGAAATTTCTGTTGTCTTTTTCTGCTGGGTAAACCTCCTTTACAATAAGTAATAGATGCTCAGTTAAATTCTCGATCCGTGACAATATTTGCCTTAGTATTTTGTTTGTAATACAGTACGTTAAGCGCTACTTTCATCTGACATGAAACCCGTAGAAGCTTCGTCTGGTGCACTGTACGTGAAGGCGTGGGGTAAGTGGGACAGGTTGGAGAGGTAGGGCAGACAGGCAAGTAGGACAGCTAGGACAAATAGAGCTTGGACGGTAGGTAAAACCAGCAGGAAAAAGTACGGTAGATAGAGCAATTAGGATACCATAAAGGGAGGAGTACGGCACGTAGGGTAAGTAGGACAGATGGGGCGTGTAGATTAAGTAAAATAAATAGGTCATGTAGAGTTAGTAAAACAGGTAGGGCATGTTGAGGAAGACAGATAGGGCATTTACAGTAAGGAAGACAGGCAAGACGAGGAACACAGGCAGATGAGGGCACCAGCAACTGGTGCGTCAGGTGGTGCACGTGACGCGGGTTAGGCACGAGGTTCAGCACCCAGCAAACAGACGACTAATGATCTGTACTTCGCTGGGCGAATTGTGTACTGTACATTGTGACTTTCAGCACTTTCCTCGTGTAGTCCTGGTCGTACTTTAGCTTTCAACAATTTCAGCATCTGCAGATATTGAGTCTCGTTTCAAGCAGTAAGGTTGTGGATCGAAGACTGAAACTAATGACTGTCAGTGCTTTGTAATGGGCTTAGTTTTTGTTACAAATTAATTTCGAGTAGTCCAAAATAGAGTAATACAACAAGAGAATCGAGAGGAAATGTCAAACAGATGCGTGCAGTGCTCTGCGCTCGATGAGCTGCGTAATTTAAGTATGTGTGCATCAATTTTGGCTTTCTCGAATGATTGTTCTTTAAAAAGCAATACTGAATATCATATTTTCGTTCATTTCAATTCACATTTTACCAGACTACGTAGAGTAGGCAAGGTTGTTAAAAAGAGAAATGGGAAGTTCTTAAACTATTTTCTGGCTCAAACTAGCAATTACGCTCGTCGCAGCGCTTCAATTCGACGCTTCATATTCCTCGAAACAAGTAACCATCAAGAGCGCGACATCGCGTTAGCTCTACATTAACTCCATTCACAACCTGAACCTGAATGGGGGATCATTTTCCTAGAACGCCGCATTGAGGAAGCCAAAAATTAGAAGGATGCTTGCATATCCTGGCGCAGAGGCAACGATCGAACAACACCGCAGGCGAGGAGGCAGTTGCCATTAGTAAGTGAAGTCTGCCACGTCTCCCAGATCCTGCCTTCTTTGACACACCCTCACCTTCTCCTTAACTTCACCGGCCCCGAGTCGGGCATCGTTAAGAGTGGCAGTATTTATAACGGGAAGTGGCAGTATTTTTTCCCATTAATTTTATATACACAGAGTGGTACCATAATTCAGTAGGTGTGATATAGGTAACATCATTATGGATGTCCGGGAAGTGGTAGTATTTATTTTACATAAATTTTATAATTTCGAGTGGTAGACTTCGCCTATGTGGGGAAAGGGGTGGGAGGATTGGGAGGTAAATAGAGGTCATTTAAATTTTAAAGGATATTTACGCGTAAATGTGCATAAAATTATTTAAGGCTTAAACAGTACATGAATAGATCGCGCGAATGTAAAAACCTGTAATTCATTCATTTGACTAACACGCCTCCTCATTGCTTATCGATCTAAGCGCTTCGTTTACACGGAAACGTATTTACGATGCAGTTATTTTCAAGACGCAATGAATAACTACACAACTGTGGTGCTAGTACCGAGACGCACGATGTATAGTAGAATGTATGGTTGTGCTATGTAAATGCACAATATACAGCCGTATAACTGCAGTTTTGCTACACAGACACACTACATATAGCTTCACAGCCGCGGTTTTGCAGCACAAACACAATGCGGCATACAGCTTTACAACTGCGGTTTTACCATAAACACAGAGTGTTTTCCGCTCACTAGTTTTCTTAATGCATTCGTGTGTGATATTCCCATAGCGTGCACATTTCTAACAGATGCTGTACGCACCCGCTTCGTTTACAACCGTTGTTTCAATACACAAACTCACGACGTATAGCATTGATGCAACACGCATTGATTCTCTATACTAGCGTGAAGAGCAGCCAGGTCTCTGGCCATCGCAGCCTGGCAGTCTGGCTGCATGCATGTCTGCTGTGGCCGACACGGCGTACGAGCCTGGCCTGCTCGCGTCCAGGATGCTGAGCTGCTTTATGATCTCCCTGTCAGAAGCCGACGGCGGGGGGTAAAATTGCAGCTCACACAGTCGTTCCAGTTGAGTGTTTCTCATGTTAAACTTCCCTTGCGTTCTCAAGCGCAACTTACATGTTTCCTCTCATAGATGTTGTAGTAATATGTTTTATTCGTGCGTTTGAAATCCTTCTTATGATATATCTTGTTCATTGATTGTGTTATAGAGAGTATTTGATTCTTGTTTAAAGACTGCGTTAGTTAGGTTGTTGTCCAGCTTCGGTGCACTTCGCTAAAAAGATGCCTTTTATGCATACGCGCTGGGAAATATTGCTCTCTAAGGAATTCCTGTGTGCTCTAAAAGTGATCCATGCTGCTGTTCATTTTGTACTGATCACCCTTTTACAGTCTCGTTTTTCTTACCGCACAAAGCACATTAAAATTGCTGCCACTGACACAGCAATGCCCACTCGATTTAATGTCTCGATTTAATCGTCCTAGAGTTGATTTTCAGCTCGAGCACCCAGCGAGAAACTGCGGTGTGAATTGGTGCTTTCTCGTAACGATCAGAATGGGTTGAATCAATCGTACCCAGCGCTTAGGTATTAATAGCTATTACTGCCATCAATTTTCTTTCAATGGACCTTATCGATAACATTCAACAACATGAATAATTTTTGCTATTATCTTCTTTCTTGAAGCCTATCGATGATGCAATGCACGAGCTTAGAGTCAGAAGCCATCTCTTAGTTCTGGGAAAAATTGGAAAAATTTTTGTGCAAAAATATGCTTGTCAGAAATTCTTAAAGTGCTATGCTTAGCCGGTGTGAACATGCATATCCTAAATATGAAACTAGAAACTAGGTATATCTACATAGAGGGTGCTGTCGCTCACTCAGGCTTTCTGAACCTTCATCTTTCGCGCTTACTTTTCTCATTTCTGTGCGCATATTTTCTTCGTTATCTCTTCTTTGTGTTTTGATCCTCGTCCTTCATGGCTTGCTGTTTATATGTGCAGGGTATCCTTTGTGAGAACACACCTTGTGCATAGATTCACTATTTTCAATAGTTTGATCCCTTCTCTTCGCTCTCTTGAGATCGCCTTTAAATGCTGCGACTCGGAAGTTTTAAACTAAGATAATTGAGACACTCATTGATTTTTTTGGCTCTATTTCTTCGTACCGATCGCCGTTGCAAGAAATGCGTTTGCTTAAACCCCCGCTAGTTGTTGACATTCACGGAAGAGGTTTTTTCCATATCCTAACATCTGACGTGTTATTAAAATTAGTAAATGTCTTA
>JACJUY010002265.1:10597-35128 GCA_014220935.1 Platorchestia sp. MABIK | reverse complement strand
GATACAAGTGAGGAGTGAGGAGTGATGCGAGTGGTGAGTGGTTCCAGTGGTTGGTGGAGGAGTGCGGGTGAGTGATGCGAGTGGTGAGGGGAGGGGGTGAGGAGTGAGTGGCGCGAGTGGTGAGTGGTGCCAGTGGTTAGTAGAGGAGTGAGGGGGAGAGTGAGAGGGGACTTTCGCGAGTGGGGATTGGTACGAGTGGTGAGTGGGGGAGTGAAGTATGAGCAATATGAGTGGTGAGTGGGGTAGGCTGAGGTGTGAAATGTAGTGCGAGGAGTGGGGGAGAGGATGAGTGGTGAGTGGGGGAGACTGGGGCGGGGAGCGTTGTGTGTGCGGTGAGGGGGAGAAGGGAGAGTGGTGCGAGAGGCGTATGGCGTAAATTGCGAAAGGCTGAGTGGTGAGTGGCGTTAAGTTTTAAAATGTGCGAGTGATGAGGGGCGTAAGTCATGAGAGGTTCGAGTGGTGAATGGTGAAAATGGTAAAAATTGGGAGAAGAGGGAATGGTACTAGTGGTCTGTGATGTGTGGGTGGTCCGAGTAATGACGTTGGTGAGCAGTGAGGCGTGTGAGTGGTGAGTAGTGTGAATGGTTACGAGTGATACGGATGGTGAGTGGTATGAGTGATAGGAGGTGCGAGTGGTGAGAGTGTGAATGGAGGGTGCTGCAAGTAATGATTAGTGCTAATGGATGGTGGCACACTAGTGCGAGTGGTGAGCAACTAATACATGTAACAAGTCACACACGCTCGCTGCTCACCTCCACATCATACCCAGCAACGCGCGTTGCTGGATGTGTGGGAGCGAAGCTTTCCAGCCTAATTTTTTTTTGGGTGGTACACGTTTGCGTGTGTCGCATCGGGCACATCTCAGATCTGAGCTTTAGGTGTTGTTTGAAGCTGCAATATCAGCAAAATGCTTGCTGAAATATCTAGTCTTTTTGTAAGATCACAAATAGAACATTGTAATTTATTTCTGAAATCCAATTCCATGCCTGAGTCAATGCCTGGTATCAAAGACGTTATACTTGTTCTCTATTAATAGACCACTTCATTACCTAAGTGTGTGGAACGAATGATTAACGAAAACTACCATATACTACAATGCAATGAATGAAGTATCTCATATACAGTATATCCAATGAGCAACAGAATATTGTCTGCTATTAATATCCTCCATTGTCTGCTAATAATATCCTCCATAATCTGGTGTCAATATTCTTTACTGTCTGCTATTAATATCCTATGCCGTTCGCCGTCACTAATCATTACTGTCTGCTGTTAATACCCTTCACATTTCCTTCATGGGGCACAGAGAATAAAGCAGGTGTCGGGTAGTAAAACTCGTGGGATTGCTTAATATATTTATTGATGTATTTTCATTGGATTTCAGAATTATGACCAAGTAAAAATCTAATCACCGTAACAATTTCTATTCACAAGCACGCATACGAACCTAATAATATTAATAGTAATTACAGCTTTCATACAAGATAATGCACAAACCAACGCACTCCGCAGGCGGAACTCAAAGCAACAGAGGATCGGAGGATGAACAAACAAACAAACCACAGGTAATTTACAAAGGAGTTACTGGACTGTGCGACTGCGCTCAGCCAAAAGTAGCGCTCGAATTAACACCGAGTTCCTTCACCAACGGCGAACTCTACTCAAATTAAGGGGACCGTGCAGCAAAGGACGTTAATTCGACGCTCCTGTTGTACAGTGTACGAGCAGGACGATAAACACTAGCACACATGTATTTTCGGGTTGCAATTATTCAACACAGCGGTAACTGTTGAATTACTTCAATGTGTGTGTATATATCATGCCAATCCGATAATTGTCCCCTTCTGCGATTATCAACGTGAAATTATCCTAATCAGCATGTTGTTATAATAATCAGAGTGTAGCTGCGATAATTATATGGAAATTACACTAGATGCCGCTTAAATATAATAACTGAGACAGTTATTGCGGACTTGCGATATTTAGCATTTAGCTGCGATAATTACTGTGTGAGTTTGATCATTACTGTAGAACTGTTGTAATTACCATATAGCTAGGCTAATTATCGAATAAATACGATAATCACTCTATTGCTGCGACAGCAGTCGTGCAACGATGGCTCTTAAGGTGTAATTATGATAATTATCGTATAACCACGATAATTTCTGTGTATCTTTGATAGCTACCGAGTAAACGAAATAATTATTCAAGTACTTCATGAGGTTTGCGTTACCAATTAGTCGAAAATACATCGCCAAGGCAAAAGTTAGACTGTCACCGCGAATGTGCAGAGCAAGTCACCTCGCAACTTTGACAAATGATGTTCAAGTTAATCTTCTCACCACCGTCCTGATTAACCCCTCAGTGATTACCAGACGTTTGATTACCAGACGTTTGATTACCAGACATTTGATTACCAGACGTTTGATTACCAGACGTTTGATTACCAGACGTTTGATTACCAGACGTTTGATTACCAGACGTTTGATTACCAGACGTTTGATTATCAGACGTTTGATTACCAGACGTTTGATTACCAGACATTTGATTACCAGACATTTGATTACCAGGCGTTTGATTACCCGATGTTTTTTATCTTGGAAACATTTGAATTCAACAGTTATTGTTAGGGCATTGTATAAGTCCGACATGTTAGCTCAGTCAATGTCTGAACAGTCTGATGTCTGCAGCTCAGTCGATGCCTGATCTCTGCAGACACCTTATGCCTGCCTGGTGTTCCCTCCGCTGCGCACAGACCTGAGAACATCTCAGTTAAACTCTACATGTCTCACAAAAAATTATGTCTATCGAGTGAACTTCGGGAAGCCAAATTTATCAAGCAAATTATATTCTTGATGATCTTCACACCGAGTCAGGGTGTCAGTGACGCCTTGTGCATGAAAGGTAATTGTTGATCGGGCGCGCAAATTATCGCTGAAGGACGATTTCCATCCTAGTCTTGGTTTGACTTCTGTCCATGTAAAAATCGTTAAAAGTAAAAGAATGAGTATCGTGTAAACGTGTAATGTGTATATCGCCACGCAATATGTTTACTTCATCAATGCATGTACCGCCAACGTGTGATGCTATTGCATATTATCCCAACATATGTTTCCTTCATCAATGCATATATCAGCAACATATAACTCTAATGCATGTCTCTCTAACATATATCACGTTCATATTTACTCCCCGATACAAAATGACAACAGACTGGCAGAACATCGTTCATTTTTATTTGAGGTTTGTATTATTAAATTACCAATTTCAATTTCACGATACTGAAAACAGAGGACAATCACCCAAATATCTTCGAACTCAACCATGATCATGTAAGAATGACTTCATTTGGATGATGGAATACGGGAAAATATCGTCTTTTCTTCTATATTCGAGGTCAATGAAAGTTATATGTGGTATTAATAATCATCTACAGATGATCATCATTATAATTACTGTTTCCACACTGTGTCGAGTATCCCGCTTTCTACAATGATAACCATCCGATTTCAAATGACTCGCTCAGAAGTTTTGCTTACTCAAGTTATATTCAAGGCAAAACACAATTAAACGCATCATTTTCCAAAACCATAACATTTTCGACAAAAATTCCCTAACAAAGATGCATATTCTTTGCTCGAAAACAGCGAGGCTATAATATTACACACAGAACACTTCAAGATACACAGATACCCGCTTCTATAAAGAGCGTGCTGTATGAGTTGATTTAAATTCACTCGTAAGTTTTGAAAATAAAAACAATTAGATACAGAACACCGCAATCCGCAACGAGCGCTCCAAACTCAACAAGATTTTACAACGCGTCTTTAGCCGATACCTGTTTCATTAGGAAATTATTTCATGGAATGACGGTCCCAAGAATTGAAAGAACGCAAGATTCCCCTCAGTAGTGAAAACTCATTCAAAAAAATAATTATTTCCAAATTATTTCAACAATACACACGCAAATAGAGTAATGTTACTTTAGTACCGTTTACCTCATCGTAAACTTTGTGTGATCAGAAATAGAACATCAGCGAAATTTCTTCCAATGGAGCTTATTGTTATGGCACTCTACAACATGTAGCAAGTGCACATAAAACCAGCTTGTAGCATGCTGCAAGTGCACATAAAACCAGCTTGTAGCTTGTTGCAATTGCATTTGGAACGAGCTCGCAATATGTTACAAGGTCACATGGAACCAATTTTCAATGTCACAATTATATATGGAATAAATTTTCTGCACGTTACAACTGTATTTGGAATCAATTTGCAGCAAAACTCCCTGCCTAAATAGCACTTCACATAGTTCCAGTGCCTAAAAACACTATTTATGTAGACTTAGGAAGGAAGGTACGGCAATCCACATAATTCAAACGTTGAGGTAAAAATAACTCTAAATTGATTACATTGAGAGTCGCTTGTAAGGTGAAATACACGTCCAAGTTTCTGCTTTATTCGGGCCGTCCGCTGAACTCATCTTAGATTAAAATTCAGTCCTCACCCTAGGATGGCACATGAGAAAACAACTTACTAAGTCGCGTGAATCAGACAAACTAACTAACGACGAATGAACTTTTGTACTGGGCAATTCTTTTTCAATCCGCCCTCATGTTCTTCATGTAAAAACTGGTTAGAGAGATCCCACATTTTCAGCGAACATTCGAAACATAAACTATTTAAGCTTGCATTCTGAGTTTTTCTTCTTAACTAGGAACGTATTTTATTCGCTCACAGAATAATAATCGGCAGTCAAATAGAGCTTAAAATTCCTTCAAGAAGTGGAAAAAATACAAAAACTATCTCTTCACTGAGTAGTTTAGTAAAACACATGCACATGAAATTACATCCCTTTTTATCATTCCATGTACTCGTAATAATGACATGAGATTAGCATTTCAAAGTTTTAGTCGCTTATTCTCGGTTGGGATAACTCTCGTTTGATAACCAATGAAAAAAATTATTAACTGAATGACGTCTCGCGAATCAAAATAAGAAATAAATTTACAATTTGAAATAATAGAAATTTAGCCCAATATTGAAATTTAATCTACGTACAAACTGCTAGGTTTAATTGAAACTGAAGTATACAGATTACACAAGAGCTATAATGGGACGCTCACACAAAGCACATCAGAAATGACCTGGAAATTCTCTACAAATTTTTAAAACTAAGAACACGGTTTTAGACAATCTTCAAATATGCATCACAATCCCAGACCATGTATACAGATAGCAAAGATTACAAACTAAACACGGAGCATTTTTAACAGAAAATTATCTTTACAGTAACACTAATCCACGTGATACAATGAGAACAAGGTAAAAACATCACTCTCAAATCATACAAAAATGGTGAGGAACACACCCTTCTAATTTCACAAAAAAAAACATGAGAACAACATCAATTCTTACACGAACGGAGCGTTACTGAGGACAGTCCTGTGTTTTGAGCACGTGTTTGCTTTGCTTTCAAGCTTCCCACGCAACTAATCAATATCGTTGCTTGATTACAAACTAAAAACATTTATAAAACACGACAAGGTGTCATTTCCCCTCGACACATGGATCAGATCATTACGGCACTCGATCATTTATTATCCGCAGATAAAGCTATGTAAGTTAGCCAGTTATTTCAGGTAGTACAGGTAGGTGATACAGGATTTCGGAGAAAATTAAAATTTCTTCAATTACACTAAACGACAATATATAGCTCACGAAGCTGGACAAAGCATGACTAAAATGAAGAGTACGTAACATACTTAGATTAAATATAAAGGGCTTTTGTGTTATGTTAGTACACGGGTAACGCAAATTTGTATCAGAAAATTTAATCGACCTTGTTTACTTCTTCCCCAAAAACAAATGCGCCTTTTAGATGTTTCCTACATAAAAAACAGTTCATTGTTGTAATATTGTTTACAATCACCGTAGAGTTATGGTTCCATCGATCAGATATATAACCTCAAGTCTCGCACGAAGCTAAGCGTTATTTCACCAACAAATAACAAAAGATTAGCTAAGAAACTTAACATGTCTGTTCTGACATCATTTTCTCGACCAGTTTCTCGATCAGTTTATTAAAATGTAGTTAACACTTCATACATCATCAAATTGGCTGCTAACACATTTTTGTACACATAAGGTTTACTTCGACAGCTGCTCAATCAAAATTTTTGTACATCGCTGTAAATTTAGGAAAAATTCAATTTCATTATCAAGAGGTTTCTGCTGTTATCCTGCTAGCGGTTTGACAAAATCATTAGCATTTCAAGAGTTTTACTTGCTCAGCCCATTTAACTCTCCACAAGCCGACTGGTTCACATACCTACTTCGAATTAACGTTAATTTGACAATCCGCGCAACATAAAATACCTCGTCACACTGACTGATCACGTATCAGAGTAGTCATGTTTTTACTTGATCACAAAAACATTGCAAGGTGCCACCCAAGTTCAATTATGAGTTTCTAACCACGTATCTTTTGTAACCAGGAGTAAAACAAAGAGCTGCGGAAGTCGCGCACTATTTCAAAAATATTTCCCAGAGTTCAAACTAACATGGTCTCAACCTGTGGAGCTTTTTGACTCCACGTTCGTATTCAACGTACATATGTGAAGCGGACCTTCATTTCCGCGAGCGTTTTTGTTACTCAGATAATCCGTTTATTACTTCCAAAATCCATATTGTTTCATCGACCGTTCCCATGCATGCATTGTGCAAATGAACAGTTTACTACATCTAGCGTCCATAAGGCTCATCGCCGCCTTGCTATCTCTCACGGTCACCGGATACACCTCCATTGCCGGATAATTTGTGACCACTACGCGATATTGTGTCAACGGTCTTGCTAGAGGGTGGTGTATACGCTAAGTGGTGTAAGCGCATGAGGGTGAGTACGCTAACTGGGGTAAGCAAATGAGCGTGTGTACGCCAAGTGGTGCAGGCAAATGAGGGGGTAAATCGTGGGTGGATGTGTGCAAACGAGGATGTGTGTGTATGCGCTAAGTGGTGTAAGTACACGAGGAAGAATAATTATTGTATCGCTAAGTGATGAAAGCAAACAAGGATGTATATACTCAGCGAAGTACCCGAGGATGTACATGTTAAATAGCGGATAACGTAGTGTAATTTCAAGGGGATTGGAGACTGGGGAAATATGCAACAAGAGGTATAAGCGATGACGTTGTGAACGCTATAAATGGCGTATGAACGTGAGATTTTAACCTGAAGTGGTGTAACCGCGTGAAGTTAACAACAAGTGATGTAAATACTGGAGGAACCCCAGAGTTAGCAGGCTCAAGGGTTGAGATGCGGAAGCGCTGTACTATAGGTATTACATGAATGGTGCAAGAACAGGGGGCTGTGAACACAAATTGATCCAAACGCCGGGTAGGGAAGGCTAAATAGTTTAAACGATGTGCGTGATTTGCAGAAGTTAATTGGCGAAAACTTGACGATTGGCTTGAGTATACACGTTCGGTGACTTACGCGCCAAGTATACTACAAAATAGTACGACAGTTTGACGGCGATACTTTGTTCTCGTAGGGAATGGGACAGTATTTTCAGAACGTGGTGTAAAAAGGGGCTCGTTAAAGACAGGGTGGTGTTCAGAGAGGAAATGTCAAGACAGGGTCGTCTTTAAGACAAAGTGGCGTGAAGAGCACTAAGTGCCTGCCTACGAAGGTTGGCGTGACCGCCATTACCACACCCAGTCTCTACTTAAAGAACTAATGAAGTCCTGCTCATTGGGCTGACCCGATGTAGTTCAGTCGTGGAGATGCGCACCCTTTTAACGAGCGACTTCTGCAGGAGAAGCCATGATCGCTTTCCAATCACGGCTAGATGACTTAATGGATACTTCTGCGCAGTTAGACCACAATTTGTACTTGTCTGTCTGTGTTGTACTTGTCTGTCTGGTAGATGGTGTTGTGATTCAATTGTAATGGTTCGTGGTAATTGTTTCTCTGGCAGATGGTTCCAGTATAATGAAATGGTCTGCTGTCAATTCGAAAATTCCGACTTTAATTTGGCTTGAGAAACGACAAGAGCCCGCATTATGGACATGGAGTGTGCTCAACATGTATTTATTGTACGTAGTTTTTCGACAAAAGGCTTCGAAATTATTTTTCCGTAATTTGAGTGCTATCGAATGCCGTTTTTGAAAAAGAGGAGTGGAAACTAAAACGATTCAACTTTTCCAAAAAGGCGATGTATTTTCATTTTCAATGAATGCATCATTTGAGGTCTTTCCCGAGAATATCATGGGAACTGGTTAAACAACTCGGTAAATCAACGAAAACTCGACAATTTAGAGTAAATTTCAAAAAACATAACATGAAATAAAATCGGAATGCAAACGAATGTTTGCAAAAATAAGAAATGGGGAATACAGAGGTATTCAGGACCAAGAACACTGAGGAGAAAGTGAGGGCTCATATAAAGGGATGGCATAATTATAAAAACCGTACCCTTTTACTATTTAATTCTCGTTTTCATATGGAATGGTCACGACCAACTTCTCAGGTAGACAAATCGTTTAAAAGTTTTTGAGAAAATATAGCTTATTTGCACACCTGCTGTCGTCTGTGTGTTTTAGTCGAGAAGCGAGGAAGAGACGTTTTAGAAACAAATCTCCGTGCCCAACTCAATCGTTAGTTTAACGAAAATGTGTGTGAATTATCGTCAAGTTTAATGTGGCAATCCACACTCCGTTTATTTGACCATCGGGTGGTAACAATTTTTTGAGGCAAGGAACAAGCAATCTTAATTGTGAGTACTTTAAGTGACATTCTTTGGAGCTCTGAAAAAATTACTTTAATCAAAAGTGCTTCTTGACTAACATGAGAAACTTTTTTTAGCCCTCGAGTCCCTGTGCAAATTTCAGAAACAATGAAAGCTTCATTGTCTATGATACTTCAGAAACAATGAAAAGTCTCAGTAGGGTCTATATCTTCTCACGCAGATAATATTTGACAAAATGAATTTTTAACCTCCCCTTCAACAGCATGGATTGCTTTACAATAATGAAACAAGAGAACTGGAGGCTAAATTTAACAGGAATAATAATTAAAATACACGGTACATCTCACATCCGTTGTTTAATCATCCTCTATGCCTCATATCTACCAAACACCGTTGCAGCAGCTACAACACAGTACATTGGCACATGCAACAACACCCAACTCAATTTCAAAGTTGAGGGATAGCAAAAGAGAAACTCTGAAGGAGGCCGTCGAGAATTCATGTATGCTTCATCAGATTTTCACGAAATAATTTCAGTACCCATGAAATTTACCATAAAAGTACCAGCTTCGTTAAAAGGTGTGAGTTCGCTTTCTACAACCTTATGACACACTCTAAACCGGTCCTCTACTCCGAGTGCAGTGAAGTATGTAGATAACAAAGGTGAAATATGAGCTCACACATTCCGAAAGGTTCTCTTTCATTCCTTCACCCACAAAAAATATTCCTGCATCCTTGTCTATGAAAATTTTCATAGGAGACATTGACAATTCGGAAGTTCAATTTATAAGATAACACTTTTTGTAGCTTGATTGACAGTAAACTTTCCTAATCAGCTTTCACCTCGAATGAAAATGAACATATTGAACTACGGAGTTTAAGAGATATCATTTGAAGACATCGTATGTTTCATGTTACTGCTCTTGTATGCAGCCTTTCGGATAACTTTAAAAAACCGTTCTACCGCTTGCACAGATCGGGAATCCAGCGAGTGCGTCCCCGTATATTTAATATTCATTACTGAATTACTATAATATTCCCAAAATGGAATGGGTAAAGAACCAAAAACAAATGTAAGTTGTAGACAGTTTTCAGATTCTCAGAGATTAAATATTCAATTTCCGAGAAATTTTAACGGCTCTTTAATTTGGTAACTGATTTTAACGCCATGACTTGCCCATGGAAATCATTTCATGTGGTGTGAAATATTCTTTGTGAAGAGTTTGGCCAAGACGATTTTTGCCTTGACTGGAAATCAAACAAGCATATCCCATAGCACACAGTTCAATTCTGCCAGCTGCATAGTAAGGCAACAATGAAAAGAATAAGGGTATGAAATTGTACCCAATCGTTCATGCTCGCTACATGCATTGAAGGTGAAGATTTGCCATTCAGCTTTACTAAATGCGTTGAACATGGGTATTTATTTCTATACGGATGCTATTTAGCTTTATTTTAAACTAAAATAAAACCAAGCACTTCTTTCACTGCAGTCACGTAAACCTTTTATTTGCGTTACGGTTTCAGTAACTCTACGTTAGTTTTTGCTTAATTAAGAATCTGATTCGGCATAACTTATTGTTTACCTACTAACAATATACAGGATTTTTGATACCCGAGTGACATAATAGACCTGACACAAAAAGAAAAACGTACAACCTATCTGTACATATATTACACTTCAGAGCAACGATTTACAAAGAATTCTCCAGGCGTATCACAAGGGGCTCTAAGCCTATATGTACAACAATTCTATCTACAAAATCTTCTCAGGTATATATTAATCAAAAACGTAATACATCGAAAGCACCTGACAAGCATCGATACATTTTACCCTCAGTTTCAAAATTTTATGAAACGTATCAAAGGTACATGCATACAAAACCTTTCGAATTTAGTTGGATAAGTTACTTGAGGTGAGACCACGATGAAGGGAGTGTGATGCGTCCGGGAGTAACGCTCAACGCCGCTCATTGTTGAATTTACTTCGTTTGAACTTCAACAAAGTACGATGGATTTATCAAAGTCTTCACTCTTCAGCTTCATGGACATTCGTTTCAATTGTTTTTCAAATCCGATGGGAGTAACATAACACCTCCGAATTTTTTCCAACAAACTTCAGCGGAATATAAAAAATTAAAACAGTTTTTGTCAGTTCACACACACGGATTGTTAATACGAATGATCACTTTCAATTATCACTCAAAGTTCATTCACAGTTGAATTAAAATATTAATCCTGAGAGTCTCTGCGTGAAACGTACGCCGTTCTAACACGGAAATTTATTCATATTAAAGTTACGCTGCTGCTGTTTCAAAGCATCGGAAATCCAGGCCGCGTGCCAACCACTGCTAGACATGTCTGGCATGGTAGATGGTGGAGCTACTACCGGTGAAGACCTGCCGCACGAAAGTTTCGAACTAAATCCGTTCCAGTGCGACAAAGTGCGATTCTCGGCCATACTACTGACGGTGGTGTCAGAAGCATCGCTCGAGACCGGGTAAGTAGGCTCTGACTCGGGCCTGGGGGCCGAACATCAATGGGACGCCGTTAGCGTTGGTGCGGCACTGTGGGTAGGCATCTGGGGAGTCAGGATTGAACCAGGAGGGGAATGCTGAGGCGGTAATGGAGTAGGGGAACCATGCATATTCTGATGAGCATAGGCGGCGTATTTAATTTCCCTCGGCATTTCCACTCCCCGAGTTTGGCCATAATCCGAACCCGTAGAAATTTGTTGGTTGGGAATAGTACCATTGACTGTAGGGTGCTCCTGTTGTGCACCAAGAACAGGTGGCGTCATCCTCTTTTCTTTCTGCCGTCTGTTGCAGAACCACACTCGAACTACTTCCTTCTCCAGCTGCAGAGTCTCTGCCAGATGCGAAATTTCGGGCGCCGCGGGTTTTGGCTGCTTGGTAAAATGCTGCTCCAGAGCTCCTTTTACTGAAACTTCGATGGATGTTCGCTTTTTCCTTTTTCTCCCTTGGGCAGCAATTTTGTCTATTGAAGTTGGGCTTCCAGTAGTAGAATCTGCTTCATCAAGCCACTTCATCAATAATGGCTTCAGTTTGCACATATTCTTAAAGGATAACTGTAATGCTTCAAACCTGCAGATAGTGGTCTGTGAAAATACATTACCGTACAAAGTGCCAAGCGCTAATCCAACGTCCGCCTGTGTAAATCCTAATTTGATGCGACGCTGCTTGAAAGATTTCGCGAACTGTTCTAGGTCGTCAGAAGTTGGTGTTTCCTCTTCATGTTCGTGATGGCCGTGTTCTGGTGCAATTGGTGATTCGCAGTGCATATCTCTAAGATGATGACCAGTGTGCATTTGTGGCGGTAACATACCCGTCATGCCGTAAGCAGCAGGATGGTGCGCCAAAGGTGACCCTCCATTGCTGGAAGTCGCAATACTGTATGGTGAACTTACGGGTGGTTGCCAACCATGTGCCATTGGATGAGGCCTGTGGTGCAGTCCAACATCCGCGTGTTGTGGTTTTATATCTTGGTGAAGAGGATGTGGATGCATGGCTGATGCCCAGTGTGTGTGATCAGAGGATGGCAACGACATCCACGGATTATGTGGCATTGGAGGTTGTGGCTGAGGCATGTACTTCATTTCGTGGTGCTCACGACCGTAACCTTGATGATTGACTATATTCATTGTTAGACAGTCTGGAACACCAAGTCCAACAGGATCAGAACACACTGCACTCGAAGCGAGGTAAGTCGTTGTCGCCATTACACAACTCTATTGGGAACGGTTCGTCGCAGACTTGTCTGCGCGACGCCACCTCACTCGCAACTAACTCGAGTCCTCTGCTGGTCCGCCTCTAGCGCTTTCCAGGCTCCTCCTTCTGGTCACAGGAACAGTCAGCCCGAGCCTGCGCAGCCCTTATTGGCTCGACCATTTTTGCTATCAGCTCGCCAGCTCTAAACGAACACTTAGGACAGGAACACGGACACAGAAAAAACAAACGTTTCTGCGGAAATTTCCTATTTTCGATTCACCACGCTTATCTTGATTGTGCGGTGAAATTTTCTCGAATCATTCGAGCTCGAGAACTTGATCACTCATAATATCACGAGCGAGATCCAAATTAATTGATAATCATTGATAAGAATAAGGAAATTTGAAAGAAGGGACATAACAAGGACCTCCCAACGGCTCCTCCCCGGGCCGAGGTCCGCCCATCGCCTTCCGCCGTCACAGCGCCAGGAGTTTGGCCTGCGATGTGCTCCTCTCAATCGCTCCGGCTAGAGCCTGGGTCCAAATCGCAAAGCTCACTAAACTTTTGACCAAACACTCGCCAGTCGATACTACCCACATTTCGCTCATAATGACTATAGGAAAACGTCTCTTCTAGGCTCCTCTTAAAAGCTCCCTCTAAATTAAGCTGTCCAATACTCGTCCAAGTTACTTCGGTATTTAATTTATTTATTTATTTATGCTCGTGCTCTTTTTCTTTAATGTTTCTGCGAGTGTAAATAAGTGTAACTGAAGTCCCTTGCATTTCACTGAGACTCGCCTTCAGATTGCGACAGTTTTTCCAAAGTAAATTTGTGGTGTTGAAAGGCGCGCCTCAACTTATCTTTCACTTTCATCTGTTCGTAAGTTGAAGTAGACGATGACAACTCAAATGTACGAAAACTTCAAATTAAATATCCCTGATTCCGAGATCCAGAATTGTGTTATTTCCGGCCTAAACCGATTGACTACAGGTGCGCTAAAGCTTTTTCAGTGAATCCTCATCGAAATCGGCAAACTTTTAAATTATTTTTACGTCTTCATATCCTGTGATTATTCTAACTGCTCACTTTTCACGTGTTTTTGTTAATCAAGCTAATTATTTGGGTTTTCTAAATAGAAAGCAAATAATTGAGTCCTTAAGATTGTCGCGATATTTTCTACGACATTTTATCGTTGTGTTCTACGAAAAAATTGAATTATCGGCTGTTAATAGAGGTTTATATACGTGAATTTAAACTTTAAGTACTCATTCCATGAGCTCGTTAACGTTGATTTTAAAGCAACAGACATGTCGACATGTTCCCTGAAAGTAGTAAATATGAGCTTACTAATAATTAAGTCATTCACACTCCAGAAATTAATTCAGGACGTAGTCGTGCACTCGTTTTTCGACATGAATTCTGAATGCATGCATTGGATTCATATTTGAAACGAACGCACAGGGATTTGTTTGCAGCTGATCTAGAAAAAAGTCACTGATTTCAATTTCTCTCAAGTGAAAAGTTAATGTTTTTGTTACTTGGGAAATAATTATGCTTGGTTGCTTAATTAATGATCAAGTGCGGGCAATTGGAGCTGTTTAGCGTGTTGCTCACATATGCTCACAAACTTGCGGTTATGATTGCTAAACGCCGTCATTTTTATCAACAAAGGATTATTCACTGAGAAGCAGCTCCTCTAGTTTTCTTAAAGTATATTATAGCGAGGTTAAATAGCAAATTCAGCGTCAAATACCACAGTTAAAATAGAGCTTGAACAATTAGATTCCTCCAATGAAAAATTTCAACTTATTCGAAAATTGCTTATAAAAAACTTTATGAATGTGTCGAGGGTGTGTTTTCCGTACAAATTATATAATGTTAAAAAAATCATTTCAAGCATGAATTAATGCGTCATTTAATCAACGAGAAGATATATAACTCTTCACAAGCCCATGAGAATTAACTAATTCAAAACACGCTCTTATATCATTTTCTGTCAATTTTTGGATCATGCTTTCGACTAGTTCAACATACATGTAGTTCAATCGTGTGCACTTAAAAAAAATGCTCGCACCCGAATTTTAACTGCACATCTCCCATCGTAAACCCCACATCAGGGAGATATACTAAAATGGGGGGAAATCACTTATTCCATAATTCTTTCATTAAGGTGATTATTAGAACACATTGACACTACGTTCTATAAATCCTTCGTCTTGTTTGGTAAATATTGTACTTATTTTCTGGATCGTCTCCTACAAGATGGATTCAAATCTGCTGGATAAGTCAACTTTTAAATAAAATTCAGAATAACTTTTCCCGTTCAGCTACTTAGCGACACTGCGTGTACAAGCCTGCGCGATCGCACTTCATTTGACGGACGTTAAAACTTTTGAAAAAACACTCTGCAAAAAGTTAAAATTTAGTTTTTCTGAAATATTCGTTTATCTCACAGCTCCTTCAGAAATTAAGAAATATTTTGAAGGCTTGAAAAAATTGCTCTCGCACTTTTCTGTCAATTATTATCACGTCTCCGATTCCCGAATAGCGTTATAATTGGCATCACGCGCAAATATCTAATTCCTAATTATAATCCTGTTAATTCCCATTCTTCCTTTTATTTAACCTGTTAATTTCTTTATTAATGGAATTCTTAATATCGATTCTGATTTTTGATCCTATTATGAACTTTTTCATTTCAACTGGCGGTTGATTTGACACTGGACAGAAACTTACTCGATTTTCAACAGTCTCACAGAAAAGCTAAAAAGTTAAAGATTGGCGTTGAAAACCTCTCTCTCTCTCTCTCTCTTAATCTGTGTCAGTAAGAATTCTTTGGGAAAAAAATTGTTGACGGAAATTTCAGCTCCGATATGAAGTGTTTTCAACGTAAAAGGTTCTGAAGACATCGCTTCAGTTACTATAATGCATGGCCGTATGACAGACCGTGGTATATACAATCGAATTTATTTCCACCTTGAATTCGGTAAATTTCCTCAATATTCTAGTCTTGTTTCACAGCTGATGCAATCTATAGTAATTATTGCTGCTAAACTGAACGTAGTCCCCAGCTCGCTTTTCATGCGATTTAATCAATATCGTGCGAGGCACGTCTTGATTTCTGTGATTGTTTGATTTAATATCGCTGTGTCACATACGTTCAAATGACATTCTATTTGTGAATAAAATTGCGTGATTCACCACCCTAATTAAACTGGTCAGTTATCTTGCCCGTGAACTTGATCTTGTTGCTAACTGGACAAGTGACATGGCTGTGTCTCTTTACTTAAGCATTTCAACGCGTCATGTGCGTGTAGCATTTGGCAAGATGCTTTTTTTTGCTCGTTTTAAACAGCACTACATATTTAAGCTGGAAAGGAAATTATGATTGCGTTATAGATGTGTCGAATGAACTTGGTTTTTGTAAGAATATTTTATTAGTCTTCTAGTGAGTGTTAACTATAATGAAATGAATAAAATGAAATTCTTAAGAGTTAATCTTTGCTTCCACATACGTAAAATTCAAGTTCACTGATCGAGTTCGTGAAATTCAAGTTCAATGATGATTTGTCAGCTCAAAATCAAAATCCCTTAAATGTAAAAATACAAAGAAGTCGAAACAGTTATTCACAGAAAGCATGTGCACACACAAATATATATAGTTACATAATCATACTCAAGAATAAACTCGAAATTTGGCAGTCAACATTGCTACATAAGCATTATGGGCCGAATAATCTACGAGGTACTTCTGCGGAAAGTTCGATGCCTGTGTGCCTTGCTGTTAAAAGAACATTAAAAAACTCCCAAAATAAACAGTGGTGCAGCACAGCATCATGATTTTCACACCATGTCCGCTGGAAGACGAGACTCGGGTGCTGTAACAGGAAGTGTTCGTATGTGCTTTTAAATTAGAACTTTTTTTGGCTACAATTACAGACGGGTTTCCTAAGCGAAAATTGGCCAATAAATACAAATACTAACACGACTGCTTTTTTTTGACGCGCAGTTTCGTATTAAATTACATAATTTGAGTTAAATTACAAAATTGTCGCTGAAATTGCAACAGCTCATGAAAGTGTTCGAAAGGAGCAATTTTAACCCGCGTATTCCACCCTAAATATAGAGGGCGAGACTTAATGTGTTCTTAATCAATCTGCATCAGACTTTAAAAACAAACAATGAGGATCGTTGCACTGCTTTTCTTTCGCGTATGTATGTGTACTTTAGCATGAATATTGTTGCATGCTGCCGAATCATTCAGGTATTTATGAGCCTAGTTGCTGGATAATATGTTTGTTAGTAATGAAGAATATATCTTCACCGAGTGGTAATACCGTGTGGTCGCTCATGTATTACTTTGTTATTCTTGACCAGACAAAAGGATAATATCGTTCTATTTTTGGCCGATGTGCCGTATTCCATTACCGCGGCTCTCTTGGTCAACTTGTCTTGTATTGATCGTGCGTAGTTCTTTTCTAAAAATACGGTGCAATAAATGTAATTGAATATTTTCTAAGCAATATAATAATATTAATATGCAGTTCTTAACCAAAGCACCGTGCAGTATAGTTGCTTGTATGTACTACCTAGATTGTAATAATATGTGAATTTTACCAATACATTGTTTAATATAACACTGTACAACCCTTAATTAACACACCTAGTCATAATACCTCGTGTTTCCTGACAAAAATTTGAATCTCACACTGTATAGTTGTTGTCCTTAGGAAACATCTGAAACGAGTACAGTATATTTAATAGGTCATCTGCAACCATATTTTTATTTAAATCGCACTCTAAAAATTTAATTTCCATTCTGTTTACAATGCAAGCAAGATGACAAACTGCGGAGCAAATTAGGTTAATTTTAATAATGCATTCAAGTTTATTTGAATACATCAGACGTGAGGGCTATAAATCTTCGGGGCGAATCAGCAATAGTTTGTTGACTGCATGCAACCGCGCCAGGCGTCGCACCGTCTGTGAAGACTTCCATTAAGAACACTTTAATATTCAATATTCATCAGCCGTCATTTGCTAAGCGCCATGTAAATGGCTCATGAAAAAGACACCCTTTCATCGGGTGTAGCACTGGTTGTGATGATAATTTTATGCTTTGGCGCGTGGCCGACCTTGCTCCTGCAGCCGACCCTTAATTCGCTCATTTGAATTACGGATCCAGGGAAGCCGTCATGCAACGCGTTAGTTACTTACTGTCTTGACGTGGTGCAACACTGCCGTCTGGGTGATGCTGAAACGCTTGTCTCTCTCAGCGCCAGTTTCCTACCTTCAACTCATATCGCGCCCGAGCTCAGGGCGCGAGAAGTGTAAAAAGTCCACGGTGTTTGACAGCCACGTTTCGATATTCATTTGAAATTTCAATGGTGTTTTATGAATGAAGAGTATACACTACTTTGCATTAGAATGTTTCCACTGCACTAACATAAATCGTCGTTTGTGATGCTCTTGCATGAGTTACCGGATAATGATTCTGAGTTGGGCAAGTTGATTATTTGCAGATTTGATTTAGCACTATTTTGAATGTGGTATTATTTGATGTATGTTAATTTCAAAATGAACTGGAATTGCGAGAAGCAAGAACCCTGCCAAAAAAGCTTCATGTTGCCCTTATTTTACGTTAATTTTCATTCTATCGTCTTAATGCACTACACATTACTTTTATAATGCAGGTATATCAGGTTAATAACATTACAGGTCTCTGCAATCAAGAAGATGTAGGCATACACCTTTTGGTAAGGAGGCACGGAGTTGTAAACATTTTACTTTCAAGTTATGTAATCAAGCAAGTCAAGGCTCACCGCTCAGATGGATACAAATTTTGTTTCAACCGGAATTAGAGCTCCCAAAGGGAAGATGTGAGGTTCCAAGCACAAGGTTCGATAGACCTACTTTTTCTTGAAATGGAAAAAAAAATTTTTTGTTTTGTTAAGGAACGTCTTTTTTCCGTTCAATACTGTTCCGCTTTTGAGCACCTAACTTCTTTTTTCTTTAACTTTTATGTATCGTGTTATTGTACTTGTGAGGGAACGCCCCTTTACATAGATTCCCCGTTCCGTTATCACCTACCAAAGGATGCCTTACTCCTTCTCTTTGGAGCATCTCTTAATTGTGCGTAGGAGGGCTAAAAATAACGAATCCAATCTAATTCAGGCCCGATTACCTGCGTTTCGTCTATCATGCACGGCCGTACATTTTATTAACAGGGTGTGGAATAGATTTTGATAATAACAATTTACTTCAAGACAATGTTGTGGTACAACGCTATTAGAAATCTTTAATTTTTGATGAATTAACTTACATAAAGACAATAATGGGCAACAATGCTATTGGAAATTGTTAATACGGGAAATGTGAGCATAACACGTTGTTTTTACAATATATACTGTCAGATATAAATGTTTCTTTTCAAATCCCGGCTAAAATTACAATTGCTTGTAAGTTAGAGAAGTTACAGAAATTTCACTCACGTCATATATGACATTTAAAAACAAGTGGAACTGGTTATTTACCGAAATAGAGTGTAACCGTTATCAAAATTTGTCATATCATTTTTAAATTAAATTCATAAGGCTTAATTTTAAAGTAAACAAGAACTTCTCCTCCAATAATCTTTGTCGTGTAAATAATTCGATCAACGTAATTCAATGTTAACTTTCCTCATACTTTTGAATGTGCGTGGGTGTATAGTTTTTAATTTATACTAGCGTGATAGATTTTTATGTTCGTGCATATTCGTCACTTCATCCAAATTTCTCTTTCACAGTTTTCTGCATATATATGTACACTCGTCTTTGCACATCTTTCACTTGATTTTCTTCTCGCGCTTTCTCAGCCTCGGTTTGGAAGACTGCAAGCAAGCAAACCCGCAAATACAGAACGAAGTTTACGACAACTCCGGACAAAAAAGGCAGAAAAAGCGGTAAAAACAGCGGAAAAACTCGCGCGCTGTGATATCACCGAGGCCGAAAGGGTCTCCTCGTGAAATCGATTGCGATTTCGGATTCCCCTCGGCGCTCTGAGCTGCGCCGCCGGCATACCAACGAGGGCTGCGTGAGGGGAGTCAGGTGTGCGTCAAGTCTGCCTCCGCTTGCTGCTGCATTAACCTGAATCAACCTAAATATATGTCTCGTGTCAGGCTGCATTAGTGTCCTCTATGTTGAAACTGTGAAATAAATTATTTATCATAGTTTTACAAGATATTGTATTTTTTACCAAATGTGTTCTTTATACGAAGGATAAGGTTAACATGTATATGAATATTTGCAAGTGAGCTATTTTAGAATAGCGGGAAGCAAGCGAACGAAGTGCCAGTCGAGTAACGTCCAATTCAGCTTTTAAGTATTAATTTCAGTTATATAAAGGCGCAATTTGTTACTTACACACTCCTGTCTTCGAATTAAAACAGAACGAGTTCTGCTTGACCTCACGTTTTAAGATTTCAAAATGAAATATTACTGCATTCATTTCTTTGCCAAAAGAAGCAACAAACTTATCTCAAAAGTAAAATTGATTTTAATGTCACTAGAATGTAAGTTGTGATGGAATAAATTAAATCGGATTAGGTAAAAATCTTGCTATTTATTTTGAAATAGTTTCAACAAAGTTATACAGAAACTATAATAAATTTTAATAGTTTGTGTACACACAGATTTTATAAAACTAGATAGTTTTGTTTTTTCAGTGGCTGCTTATTACCTGAATTAATTAGCTGAATTTGTGTGAAGGAAATACCGGCTCTTTCGTTATCTTAAGTACTTGTTGTATGCTACGAGTTATCCTCAAGACTATCTATTTACTGTCTTACCCTGTACTGCGAGCTACTGTACATGACGCTGTCTACTTTTTATTTTACTGTGTACAACGAGATACTCTACGTGCCGGCTCTATCTAATTACTCTCTTGCAGTTTTCTATAAGTTATTGTGTATTACTCTATTTACTTACTATCTTACTGTTTACAACGAGTTGCTGCCGATGACTCTATCTACTTACTGTTTCACAGTATTCCACTGGTTACTACCTAAGGCACTATAAACTACCAGTTACCACATTATATACTATCTACTTGCTATTTTACCCTATGAGTCACTATCTAAGATGCTATCTAAGGGACTATTTACTCACTACCATATTGAATACTCGTAATTCGATTCACTATCGGAGATACTATCTACTTACTATTTTGTCGCATACTACGAGTCTGTATCGAAGGTAAAAGTTCAAGGAAGTATGCGGAATCTTATGTTCTACACACGAAACATTCTGAGAACGTCGCTCTATCCTCCTATACTAACGCACATTTGTAAACTAAAGCACCCATAATTCTAATAATGTGATATTGACCTTTCTTCCAAATTCTTTCATTTTGTCGTTTTTATCAGACTTCAACAGCTCACTTGTACTACAATTCCAAAAGTGGGATAACTAAACGTAAATGCATGGGTCTTCTGGTGAAGCTGGTCAAGTTGGGGAGTTGAAATATTTTATGTCGCCCATCCGGAGTGCAGATGAAACAATTAATTTTTATATCAATGATGGATGATGATACCTGTATTTTGATGAAAATGATGCAAATCAGTGATGAACAATGGCGAATGGATTAAATCAGTGTTATTCATCAATTTTTGCAAGAGAGCCACCTCGGTTAAACGCATTGATTGAGAGAGCCGCAGCTACTGCATATTTGCGTATATTGTATAAATTATGTATTAATTAATTAATTTGTATATTTTTCGACAGCCGTGAATTGAGTCATCGCGAGCTGCGCAATGTTAAATAAAAGTCATAAATATCATTGCAAATCTATAAAGGATTTTTATCATCTGTGTGGATAGAGGGACAAATCATGTATTTCAATTATGTAAATCATTGATGGATGATGATGTATGATAGGAAATATGATCGAAATAAAATAAATCCATGATATATTTACGTATTTATATATCAGCGTTAACATATCTGCACATGTGCTACAGCGTCAAACACGAACGGTATTTTTAAATCAGCGACATAAATAATTAAGAAAAGTGAATAGAATTTAAATTATGATTAAGATAGAAGTTACGGAAACATTGACGTATGAAAACGGAAGCCAATATATGAGAACTGACCTCGTCTTGGCTTGAGAGACGTTCGCAACATCATAGTAGTAATACTTAATCTTCCATGTTACTTCAAATGCGCATGAAATTACACATTTGAGTTCTACATTTCATTGTTTGGAAACGTCTTACTTGCATAAATTAAAATACAAAAGAAATTAAAACATTACAAGTTTTTTGTACGAACCCGTTGTCTTGAAAACTGTTTCCAGAACATTCACTGGAACCTGACTTGAGATGAAATAACCTGAAATAACCCGAGTCTTAGCGACGTGATTTCTACTACGAAGGCGGACTTCCGAGGTCGATACTCACGCTGGAAGCCTTATTCCAGGAGACATTCTGGTTAAGTATTATTTTAAAATTATCAGTAAGTGAAATGAGGTGCTACACCTGTTCTGTGCTTTGAACGACGTGCGTCCGATCGCGCTGCCTTCGTACGGGCTCGAGTCTGCATACAAATGAGCTGTGAAGTGCACCGTCAAATGTAGAACGTCGGTTCAGTACAGAACCATTCCCACATGTGTTCTAAAGCTGGGGCCGGAATCACATGACAAATACACTCAACACTAATTAGGTGATTTATGGCCTATCCCTAAAGTTTCACTTAGACCTCAGCACTCCTGGTTGAGAATGGTGGTTTCCGTGTACTTATTCATATCAACTGAAGAATATGGGAATTTTTTATTCACTGTATATCAATAAAAAGTTTAAATGTCACGGTATTTTTGGTGACCCAGTGTATAAAAATGAATACGTCTGACACCGAACGGTCGGCTGGTGGAGGGGAAGAGCTCGATTTCTTCAACATAACACAAAGCGTTAGTTTAGCTCTTCTGTACAACGATAACGAAATTTAAAAAGCGAAAAATCTGGAAAATCTCTTTTCTTACACAATGGATGAATAGATCTCTCGCTAGGTGATGACTCTATGCTGGTCAAAACATAGAAGAAAATGTTCGGATATGATCAGAGTTAAATTTTTTAACAACGACGTTATCGAAGAATTATTACGACTTAGACCCAAGCTATCGACGAGCGTATCTCACTTTAGATTCATCTTCAAGTTCTACAGCACGTATACAAAACACGTAACACAGTGGATTGAGTCGACCTCCATGTAGTCTGACCTCAAAGTGTTCTTGCTCGAATTTATATTGCTTGTCTTGCATGAAACTAACAACAAGGTAACCCTTCATTTACGTTGATTATGACGTTTTTCATATTTGTGTGCGTATGTTTCTCTCAAGTCCATGACGTAAAGATTAAGCCTGAATTCTTGCTGTTCACTAGTGCTGTAACACGTATGAAACGTTTGAAATTATCAGGCATACATTAACTACCATAACGCCTGGGTGTTATTTCTTTTAGACATCAACACACTTTGTGAGCCTAAATGAACATTTCTTTTACTCTGGATGAGGTACTTATTCATTCTATCAAATCTATACGTTATGTACACCTTAGAGATCACATCGACGAAATGACAGCGGCAGAGTTATAAAAGACGAAATCTTTGTTTGTATGATCAGCTTTTACACTGAAAAATGGGACTCATCTCAACGAGTTTTTCCCGATTTAATGGCCTATTTAAAAACTATAACATGGAAAATATTATTTTTTCCAGCGCATTCGGGGCAGTTACAACCTGACACGACGCACGTTCTTCTTCGGAACATTACTTTTTGAATTTTTAAACTATTAAAGTCGTCGTGGTTGTACAGCTAGCAGCGATCTAAGTATACTTGATTACGCTAAGGGCTGCAACACTTGGCGTAGTTAAGTTTATTTAAAAGAAATTACGCTGCCACCTGCACCAACTAATTAAACCACCTGCCACCTGCACCAACTACGACATCGGAAATTGCTCAATAACTTAGCCTTCAGAGTGCCATTAATGACAACTTTACCGCCAGGAATATATTTTGAGGGCTGTGAAGATAATTATGTGTCGAGTGCTCGTAATGATAATTGTAGAGCAATTTGTGTTAGATTGCTGGAAATGGCTTATATATCAGTAAAATAGGTTCTTGGGCAAATAGATTTATTCACATGCAAAATCTTGGGTGAATAGATTTTTGTTAGCAGACAAAATCTTGGATATAAAGATTTATTCGTACGCGAAAATGTTTGTGGTTTTGAAGACAATCTCAATACATGCAGTCACAGGTATTTATGTCGCACCGTTCATATGCGGCGATAACATACGAGGTGCGGTAATTCAACCAATACTCGTGATCAATTGGATTGTTTCAATTTTTGAACTTGGCGATGTCAGTGATGAAAATGTGAAAGAATTTGAGTCAATTGATCGATTTTCATCAAAGAATATATGACATGTAGAGACAACAAATTTCTGAATCTGATCACCAAATTTCCGTGAACGCAAGAAAAAAGGTCACTCGTTAACATACGTGAATTTTATAATACTTAGGCAATTATTATAAAAATTCCTCCTCTTAACATTAGTGATTTTTATAATTATTTCCAAAGTATTGATTTAATATTCGATGCTTACATCAGTTTTTATTTACCATGAAGCACGGTTCGTTGCATCGAACCATGTGTTATTTTTATTCGAACCAAAAACTTGAATTTGAAAACTCGTTTTTATATAGGAGATTATTTTTTAACGATGTTGCGTAGGATGTCGATGCCTCAGGTTGTTGCATAAGTGATGTCTGATTTAAAGGTTTTGAATGAAAATGTAAAAGCCAATCAGTGTAGAAATATTTATTCATTAAAATACTCTCCTTTGCTTTCAATGACTTCATTCCACATTTCAACAAGCTTATAAATGCCTCGCTTGCCAAACTTTACTGGTTTAGGATCAAAATAATAATTCAATTCTTTCTCAATCTCTTCTTTTTTTGTTAACCTAAGTCCATGTATTATAATGGTTCTGTAGTCCTCGGAACAAACAGGAACTAGA
>JACJUY010002264.1:73746-112212 GCA_014220935.1 Platorchestia sp. MABIK | reverse complement strand
AGGACATCGTCGTCAGACCTCACATCCGAGGCACGCAATGCAGGACATCGTCGTCAGACCTCACATCCAAAACTTGAACTAAATTATAACCTAATCTTTCCAAGCAAGCGCCGTGTGGCGCAACTATGTAGAGGTCGAAACTCACACATTAAAAAAATTGGAAGATTAAGAATCATTAAATTGAGTTCAAATGTGTAGTTTTTGAAAGTTGTGGCCGGGAAGCCTTTATTCAAAGAATTAACAGAATTTTCATTTAGGTTCAAAATAATGGAATGCAGTTGAGTTCATTTGTCACTTGAAATGTTTTATGATATTTCCGGGTATAGGGAAAATACGAACATATGTGCGAATGAACTTCCATGCACATATTTTTCGGAAGTTTCACATATGAGGGTCTTTGGAAATGAGTGTTCTGCTCTAGGAATTAGGGGTGTAAAATAAAACGGCTGATTATTTACTTATATTGACTCGACATGAGCTGAAACAACCTAACGTAACCGGACGTGACGTAATCCAACGAAGCTTTGATTTATCGAGTAAAATGCTTTTCAGTGAGTGTACTTTAGACATGGTAACGTCACGTGTTACGTCATCATGTCAACTAGCTATTTGGCGTGTTGTTTTTTTCAGTCGGTTATAAATTCATTTTCTCGTCGGTTGATTTTTTGAAACTTGAAATGAGTAATACAGAAATTTTTTCTGCCCATGTTGAAAATTGAAGAGAATCGTTCCCACACTGTTTGTACATCAATTCTTCAAGAAAATTATGACCTTAAAATAGTCCCTCATTTTGAGCAGCCTGTTAACGCTGCAACACACGGATTTTAAAGCCGTCATGTCTTGATTTGTGACTCAAGTATGTATTCAGGCTTTTGCTTCCTTTTATGAAAGACGCAGCGAGGATTTCACGACTTCTGTAATGTAATTGGATTAGGGGCCCAAGGAAGAGCTTAAGAAATGGGAAAGGTTGTCCCTCGATTACGCTGTTTGTTAGGTCGAGTTAATTGAGGTATCTCGTGAAAATGTATGTTGGGATTTATCAATGGATTCTAAATTGGTTCCATATAATCGACTTGATTCGCGATTATTTGAGTGTGAATTTCAGAGTGAGTGTTGTATGGAAATGGAAAGATTGCAACGATTTTTTAACTTCATTGTTAGCGTTTAGATTTGCTGACGCCACTAAAAAATAAATCAGCATTGTGGAGAGAAAAGTAAAAATTCAAGATGTAACAATTTAGTAAAGTTGAATGCCCTCAACTTGATCGTATTATTCTGTCAGTATATTGGTAGATCTCTAATGAGTATATTGGCACATGCGAGTGCATTGGTTCTTCTCTTATGATCTCCACCACTTGCTTGCGACACTCTCCATATGCAACAAGGGAAAATCATTGGAATAACAGAAATTATAACGTTGGCTACTGGGCGTCGAAAATCAGCAAGTGACTAGTTCTTTATCTAATTTCAGAGACTACGGTTGAACTTTGAATCATCTTCTAATGTGTTAAAATTCCCTTAAACATGTACCATCAACATAGTTGGGAAGCATGTTTATTCAAATGAAACAAGCCATTTTGTGGTAATTTTGTCGTGCTCATGCTGTATAGCGGAGTCATGAATCACGTTCAACACTTTTCATGGTAAAAACAAATGAAACTTGGAAAGTTCAAGCTTTACTACCGGGTAGGAGCATTAATTGTTGACAAGTATTCATCACGGTGCGTCTTTAAAGAAACAATTAATTAAAAATTTGTAAACCTGATACGCGTCGGGGGAATTTTACTGGTCTATCCTTGATTAGACTACCGTGTTGGATCACCACCCTACACAGCAGGGTGGTGCGCTATACTCGCATCATAACGATCTCGGGTAGGAGGATGTGTTTAGTAATGTAGGTACGATTACCACTCCTAGCCCCTTCATGTAAGCTGATGACACTGAGCTCGCGACCATAAATTACCTTGTTGGGACAATACCCCTGCGTTGGAGATATTTTACACAGTGTAGTTCCAGGGGCTCTTATTTTCCATCAAACCAAGCGTCATGTGAACAATAAATCGGACGCTGTGGATAGTTGAGAGCTCACAGAAATTCTGCGAAACATTGGTGGACAGCATGTGTTGAACGACTTCTAACATGAGAGTTTCATAGGGACCTGTTATTTTCTCACTCATTTTTCGTTTACTTTTCTCTCTTTTCTACTCGGTTTCTTTCGTTTTTATTACTCATTTCCTTCCTTTTTTACTTCGTTAATCATTAACTGTTGGCTCGTGTTCTGGTTGTGTTGTGTAGCTGTTCTAAGATGAGTGTTCTCTTTTTTCAGGGTGGAGTGTTCCTTCTGCACACCGCACGACCACTCTGCACACTCTGCGTTCACTTAACACACTAACTTTGCACATTAATTCTGCGCTTTCACTCTTCACAAAGCCACTCGAGAAATTGTCACAACCTTCACTTAGCTCGTGCAAGCCTCTCAAATGAGGCTACAATGAACGAGAGAGAGGCTAGTGACCACTCTTCTCACGCACTCTGCACCACTCTATTTGCTCGCTGTGCTATTTCCTCGGTACATCACTTCAGTTTAGCTGCACACTGGCTCTGGACACGCATTTCGTATATTGTCCCTTCCCATGGCGTTCACCCTTCGACTTATATACGCAAAGTATTGCGGGAGGTTTCTGCTTGTCTCTAAACTAATTAGCTTTGAACGACATGTTGAGCATAAATAAAACATCTAATGCTGTAGGACTGCGCACGTAACTCTTTAGTTAAATCTGTAAGGTTAAAATCAGCCGGATGAGCATCAATTTCTAATTTTTTACTGAATGATCATATCCCGTGATCACCTACTGAACTGTAGACCGTTTACAATTGAGGGTTACTGAGCGCATATGAGGTGCTAGCTCACACCTCTGTCCTGGACTGGCACATAAATATTTACTTTATTCTGTTCACCAACTTTCACACCTGATCGAACTCTTGCGCGACTCCTTGGGAAATTTTTTCAAGCATTACTTCTTCTTATTTCTTAACCGCTAATTATTTTCGTTGATTTTTTCCTCCCTGCCCCTTTTAATATACCAAATTTTGTTCGGAATTTTTTGTCGCTTTTTTTTTAATCCATGGACGATCGTAAAGGTTTACAATTATGTTTCAACACGGAAGTGCACAGCAGATACAGCAGGTTTTCCCTCAGTGTAAAATTCAACTTCTCTTCGAAAATAATCACTGCGCTTAGCTTAATTTCTACATTACTAGAAAATTCAGTTTTTAATTTGTTTCGCATGTATCATTTAAGTTCTGTGCATATATTATCACTGTCTCCGTGCCTCAGTTCTGCATTTTTTTTGTTTAATTTTTTGAGAATTTCAGCCCCTCAGCAGGAGACAACTGTTATATTCATAAAATTAACGCTACACGGGGAAAAGTGAGGTCCCGAGCCAAAGGCTCAGAAAGCCATCTTTTTTTTTAAATAGAAAACAAATTTTTTTGTTTCGGACCTCTTTTTCGGTTCACTGCTGCATTTTTTTTTGAGCCCCTCTGGCTTTCATTATAAATTTTTTTGTTTCATAAACGTCTTTCAATTTTACTGTGAAAGCAAATCCAAGGTTAGAACACAACGGAGCATAAATTCTTCGTTCCCTTAAACCCATGTACAATACTCTATCCTCTTTTAGGAACAACTTGAGTATGAGTTGGGACGTGTAATGTAACTTATAATCAATTTAATCCCATAATGTACAACACGTAATAATTGCGAGGGTAATTTATAATACGAACGGTTAGGACACACCTGTATTCTTTCATCTCTCCACTGACATTACCTTAGGGTTTAAATGAATCCAGTTTAGTCTCATGCATTCCGAGCGTAGTTGTATATTAATTCAAGCTTAATGGACTAATGTAGTCATTATAGCGGTATGAAGTTTTGAAAAGTGAATGCAAGGCATCATCAAAACATGCTTGATGACGAACGTTAGGAACAAGAAATCCTAAAAGTACGTACGAGGTTGTCAACAGGATAGCAAAATTATTTTTCCCTTACAATTTTCTAGTTTTTTTTTAAGTAAAATTTAAAGATGAAAACCGTCCAGCATTTGGCAACCCGGTAGAGTTGTTAGAAGCCGAACGCCGAAGTTTTATTTGAGAAGCCTAAACTAAAGAGTTTTGACGAGGAAAAGGGGAATCGGACTTCTGTATTTACTGAACGGCTGCATGCTGACGCCTGGAAGTGCTCCCATATTCTGCAGACTGGCGCCGCTTGGCCGGCAACCTTACTCAAACAAGTCATGTTTACTAGGCAACCATAGCGACGGTATAGCCTAATTCAAACATCAATGCTATTCTATGGCCATAACCACAACTGAAAATTATACACATCTTATGCACGGCTAGGAAACATAAATCTGTCAGAGTTAAGGAATAGCCCTTTTGTAACACAACTTTTGCTTTCGGTGTTCACTTTTTTTTCGTTCTGCGAAGCGGAATCTTCGTTTCTTCAGATACTTTTGTGCTTTTTATTTTACTCATCTCCATTTGTGGCAAACAGTGTCTCGGGCTCTATTTGTTTTGTCATATATTTGTTTTGTCTGCATTTTTTTTTATGTCGACGACGACCAAGTTAGGCAGTGCGATTTAGATGGTCATGATGAGGCTCTGCTTATGTTTGTCAGAGCAGCAAAGTTGCGATGTGCTGACCGAGAAATGTTTCCTCAGGAGGTGACAACTGTTGTATCTTTGGGAATCGATTCTCTCGGAGAAAGACGAGGTTCGAGCTGAAGGTTGGGTTCCCCTTCCATATGTTGAAGTGAAATGGTTCTTTGTTTTGTTACGGAATATCTTTTTACGGTTCACTGCGGACCTGTTTTTCTGCCCCCTCGATTTCGTCTTTGAATCTTGTTTGTTAAGCTTATTCTCTAAATTCTTTCAATGCGCTCGAGATCTCGAGTGGAACACACTTTTTGCATAAATACCCCGTTGCCTCAACTCTACACTGTATGGTGCCATCCTTCTTCTTTTCATTGTAGAACTTGTTGTGGTTAGGGGATGTTAACTACGCTCAAATTTTTTGGGAAGACTAGAAAAAGTATGTGTGATTTTTATTATGCTGTCACTTCATAGTTAAAGTATATATTGATTCACGAATCAAGCACAACTCGTCCCAACTCATCTGTTAAATCTCACAGAATAGTCGATAGTTTTCTTTTTGAATTAGAACTGTAACTCAGAGTTGGTTTGAACATATTTTACAATTCTTTGCTATAAGAAAATGAATACTATACTTCCAGTGCATCTAATTGCAGTTTGATTAGAGGTGGATGCCACGATCTAATATAGAACTCGAAGATTTGAGGCGACAGCAAACCAAAAGCTTAGTTTGTCCCATTTCCATTTGTCCCATTTCAGAAATGGGATAAACCTTAATAACGCGTTCATCCATCTCGTACCTTAACTTAAGCCAAAGTAGTCTCCTGTTAACTGTTTATTTCGGTTTCTAATTCTTATTTTTACGACTTCAAAGCCTTTTTCCGAGCATTGTGCTGGAATATTACACACAGCAGTTACAGCTTATCGTACCTTTTTTTTAAAATCTCTGGAATGTCCCTCGACGTCAGTAGGATTACATACCATGGCCCATGGCTGTAAAAATCAACGTCTTCGCTGTTCACGATGACGTTTAAGCTTGAGCGATTTTTTCAAACGCTAATGTGGGCTTCTAACGAGTTTTTGTGGGGTTATACAGGGTGAGGCAGCCAATCCTGCATTTCTGAAAAGGCTGTGGAAGCCTAAATATGCAGGATTGACTGCCGCATCTGAATGTAGGTTTATAATGAGGTATTGTTTAATCATCTTTTTCCTTCTAAGTAAAAATTAATGTGTTTTTTCTTGTCCTGTTTTTTCGGGAGCTCGTCCCCTCAGGGGAATGCAACTACAGGGTGTTTCAAAAATACACGGCATAATTTCAGGTATGTATTTCCCACATGTAGACAATCAAAATAGTTCATTACAACATATGTCCGGAAATGCTTCATTTCCGAGTTATGGCCTTCACAACATTGAAATTCACCGGAACGTTTTTCTTTCCGCAGGTCGTTGCCATTACAGAAGATGTTCAAAATGACCACCTCCTGCTTGAATACAGACCTCACATCGATGTCTCATTGACCTGCGAACACGCTCCCACACTCCAGGAATGTTGCGTATGTCCTCAGAGCGTGCCACAATTCGATTCCGAAGGGATTCCAAATCAGGCACCGGAGACGAATAAACCAATGATTTTAAATGGCCCCACAAGTAGAAATCGAGAGGGTTCAGATCAGGTGAGCGTGGAGGCCAAGCAATTGGGCCACCTCTACCTATCCATCGATCAGGAAATCTTCGATCCAAGTACCGGCGAGCCGTACGACTGAAGTGTGCAGGAGCGCCGTCATGCAAGAAGTGAGCGTGCTTACCGTAGATCAAGTGCATCTCTGCCAGCTCCTGATTTGTGTACATGACACACAGTCGAACGCCAAACACAACACTGAATTTAACCTTCGCCTAGGAATGATCTGTCAGAGTGCCCTCTTAATGTGTCCTTTGACGGCAACGACCTGCGGAAAGAAAAACGTTCCGGTGAATTTCAATGTTGTGAAGGCCATAACTCGGAAATGAAGCATTTCCGGACATATGTTGTAATGAACTATTTTGATTGTCTACATGTGGGAAATACATACCTGAAATTATGCCGTGTATTTTTGAAACACCCTGTATTGTATTGGGAGTTATCGCTCCCAGGGGGAAATATGTAAGGGCCCGAGCTGAGAGTTAGGTAGGCCTTCTTTTTGTTGAAATAAAATGCTTTTTGCCAGGCTTAGGACCACCTTTTTCTGTTCACCGCTGTCTTGTTTTTCAGCACCTACACTTTCTTCTTCAACTTTTATCTTGTTTCATGAACTTCTTCCCAACTTACTGTTTCTATGCCCCTTCTGCATAGATTTTGCATTCCCTAATATCCACACTAAATGGTGCCTTCCTCCTTCCTCTCTTCGATGCGCTCTTTTTTGTAGCGGTTAGGGGAGGCTTGAACTAATCAATAATCCAATCTTTTTGATAGCTCGAAGTTTCAATTAAAACGAGCCAAAGTTTACACTGCGTTAACGCCCTTTAAAATTATTCTGACATTATTTATCACATCCAAGAAGTTGCTGTTGCTAAAAAAACGGATTACATTAGAGTGACTCTGTTGCCTTGAGTGCAGCTGCATCTGGCGAGCGCACAGAATACTGAACTTGTGCTGCTGTATCCGTTGAGGCTCTTAATCCTATAAATTTAATTTAGGATCCAGTTTGTGTTGGCCATTAAGTTTATGTTACGGTTAATTATTTGGAATATGCTCGAAGTACATTTGCAAATAATTTTAGATATATTCCAATGATATCTTGAATTGAATGAATGATTTTGATTCGAAGTTTAATTTTTTGCTTCTAAATAGTATCAAATATCTCAACAGGGCTCAGAATTACGAAAAGAAACGGCTCTAACCAACTCATAACAATGTTTTACGTTCAGTTCTACGCGGGGATGACACGGCTTGAGAGAAATTTGATTACAAGTGGTTTGATCACATTTACTATATTGACTAATAGATTGCATCAGCTAAGTTTCATGCTCATTTTAATCTTCATTCATGGCAAGCATTCTACTGATAATGAACCTATCATTAACTTTTTATCGTCTGATATTTTGGCTTATAATCCCGTCATTCCAACATTATAGCATGAGGGTGAAATAATCTCGAAGATGTGAACCTTGAAGAACATTTACAAGTTCGAAAAAATTTAACAAAGAAATGATAATTTGTAAAAAGAGGACTGAATGGTCCTTTCCGGTTATAACCCCTCCAAAGATTGGTGCAGTCTTGCAGCATTTGGGCGAATTATTAATAATGCAGGAATGCACATGTCAAAATAGCAGTTTTCTTTCACCGTGGCGGTGCGTCCGGCTCAAAAATTCCGTCAATTAATCCCACTGATTAGTAATGAACTGCAGTGGGGGGCTGGACAATAATGCTCACTATTGATCTATTGCGTCTTGTGGTAGTATGTACTGCTGTATCACGCATAGTTTTCATGGTAGTGAATATTGACCAACTGCAACCCATCGTTGCGTTAATTAGAACCCTTGGCACAATGCACTGCTCTAAATCGACCTTAAAACACGTTCACCGCGGTGGTTAAAACTGAAGTTCAATATTCAACTCAAATTTCAAGGCAATGGAGTAAGCGAGTTTGAAAATAGCAAACATTAACTGGATCGTGCCTTCATTTAGCTTTGATTAAAGTATTTATAAAAACTGAGTTTTTGACTACTGGTCGGTCAGCAGCATCATGAAAATACTCTCTGTGTTCGACGGCGGCTCACATCGCGACCAACTTGTTCAAGAAGTACATTACTGCACAGAACTGGAGTAAAGCATTAAAGAAAATGTGCCGATTTTAAACAGGAAAGAGGATAATTCAGCTCTTTTCCACGGAGCTCGACTGAATTCTCTGTTTAATCTCGGGCATGAACCGTTTCGGCCGACCGGTGCCAAGGCGGTCTCAAGACGCTCCAGCTCCATGGATTTCAAATAAATTTATATCGTCGTAGCGATACATCTAGCAGTGTAAGTTCTGCAAGATGGACTTACAGTTCGAGACGAAATTATTCGTACACCCCTCGTCTTTCAAAACTTTCTAGAATTACTCGAAAACTATTGTTGCCACAGTCATTAGATTATCACAGGGTGTGAACATATTAGTGACAATAATACGAAGTTTCTAGAGTAAAATATTATTATTGAAAGATTTTAACAAGATGAACTTCAGAAACACGATAGGACAAAATTATTCATACAGTGAGTAGTATTACCCTTTATTGAGGTGAATCTACCATTTGAGTACATTTTTAATAATCAATAGCGTGATGTTTCATCTTCATGACATTCAAGAGCTTTTTATTGTAGTTTTTGACAAGATTTTCCGTGGCTTCAGATCAAATATTGTTCCATTCTTCAATAGCGATGCGGTTCAATTCCTGAAGACTCTTTGGAGCGCTCTTGTTGATGTTGACTTTTAATTCCTGCCACAAATTTTCAATGGAGTTGAGATCAGGACTCATCGAAGGCCATGGTAGGACATTTATCTTATTTCTTTGGAGCCAGCTAGTTGTAGACTTGGCCGTATGCTTTGGGTCATTGTCTTGTTGAAATACCCACCGACTTCGCAGTCCCAAACTATTAGCTGATACCTGCAGGTTTCGTCCAAAATAGAACTATGGTCATCAGAGTTCATATTTTCTTCAATTGCAACCAATTTTCCCGTACCCGATACAGCAAAATAACCCCAAAACATCAGTGATCCACCTACGTGTTTAACTGTTGGCACAGTGTTCTTCGTCAGGAAAGCTTTACCATTCTTACGCAAAGCCTTCTTCACGTTATTGTGCCCAAAAAGCTCGATTTTGGTTTCGTCACTCCTTAATACTCTCTCCCAAAAGCCTTTGTCCTTATCCAAGTGCGACTTTGCAAAGTTTAAGCGAGCAGCAACATGACATGGTTTGTGGAGTGGAGTCCTTCGAGGTCGGTGTTCGTGTAGGCCTTCCTTGTTCAGACAGCGCTGAATTGTGCGATTGCACACGCTAGTTCTCTGGGCGTTCATTCTCTCGGCAATGTCGTCTAGCTTCACTCGTGGATTAGCGTTGTCCTCGCAACATAATTTTCGAGAAGTTCTCACCGAGAGTTGTTTGCGACCACGCCCAGGCAACGTTTCTACAGTACCAAACTTAGCAAACTTTTTCATAGCAGATTGTACTGTAGACCTTGGGATGCTCAAACGCTTAGATATGTCGCCATTACTACTTCTAGCTTTGGGGCAGTCAGTAATCTTCTGTCTGAGGTCCACATCGAGTTCCTTTGTTTTTCCTATCTTGGCGGTAGTGTACGAATGATAAAGCTCTACTCCTCTGGCTCTCCGTAAGCTTTGGCACAATTTTCTAGAATGATCTCACATCTAGAATGTTCAAGAACATTTTAGACAATTTTTTTTCACTAAAACAAGTATAACGGTAAATCTCAATGAAATCTAATGTTCTCAATTGTATGAAAAATTTTGTTTTATCGTGTTTCTGAAGTTCAGCTTGTTAAATCTTTCAAAAACAATATTTTGTTCTAGAAATTTCGTATTATTATCACTAATATGTTCTTCACACCCAGTGAAAATCTTATGCCTGTGGCAACAATAGTTTTGAGTAATTCTAGGAAGTTTCGAAAAACAAGAGATGTGCGAATAATTTTGTCGCTAACTGTGGTTACGCCACGTGCTGTAGCACATATCGTAGCTCATGATAAGAACTTACGCTGCCAGCTGTGCTACTGCGACGAAGTAAATTGTTCGTAAATCTGGCTGCTGTTCACATTGTATCTTTTAATCTCTTAGTATAAATAATTCTAACTTAACGCGTATAGTACTGCTTGAGGTCAAGTTCTCTTCAGCCATTTTTCATATTTTTCAAAAACTGCGGCTCTTCGAGTTGCGTGAATCAATTTTGCCTTTCGCTCTTCTATTTTCCGTCAAAAGAATTGTATTGTGATCGTCATTAATCATTCTATATGGCATCATAATCCAAAAATTGCCTTTTTGGCATCCGTTGTGGAGTCGATTCATTTCCCACCGGTCTTGTAGCCTTATTTTCTCTCAAAGCTACTCCCAGTCTTTACGCTGTCTCTGCTTTACATGAGTGCTCGAATTCCCTCTACAACTAAACTTCCGTTCCCCACACGGTAGTAAGAAAATATTCCGATCATTATTCACTGCAGCTATAATAGTTATCTGATAATTTTTTATAAATTTTACAAATAGCCGCGACATTTTTTTGCAAATATCTTAATTTTCCATTTCTTTTCATCTTTGCAGGTAAACTATATGCTCCGTAGTGTAGTTGATCGAGCATAAAAGTTCTCGCCAAGGAACATCAATATAAGCGATCTCTGACCAATGCTTAACTATAATTTTCTTCGATTCATTTGCACTTTGGATTGCAAATCTTTTGAATGTGTGCCTATCTCGTGGTGAATAATTAAGAACGTAGTTCGTGATCTTGAGTTGCTTCGCCATGACGTTTATGCGGATCTCACTTCCCCAGTGCCTTTTCTTTTATAACTCACCTCTGGCAAAGTTAGTGAAAGCAGTGCTAGTTTAGAATTCGTTTCCTTTCTGTGATGCGTAACAGCTGTTTTTACGAGTGACTTCGGGCACATACAAACATATCTAACGTAGTCGTTTACTCGCTTTTTTTTTACTGAACTTCATACTCACTCCAGTGCTTAAGGTCCGAAGACATCGTGAACTTGCGTAGTATCGTCATGTATAAGCATCCGTGACTTTGTCTTCGATGACAATTCGAATTTTTTTCCGAAACTGATTTCATTTTGAAGGCATTGGTGAGGAAAACTGGAAAATGAGTGCTTGGGGTTGGCAGAGTTCCTCGACGCCTCCTTCCCCTTCTACTTCTCTGCTCCCCAAGGGGGTCGCTGAAAGCTCAAGAAGTTCATGCAAGGATTCCGCTGACGACAATGAGAAGCCGTTGCTCGAAAGCTCTCGATCTTACAAAGGACGGGAAGGTCCTCAGAGTGCATATGCTCGTGCTAAAGCGGCTAGGAGTCGTTTGAGACGAAAATCAAGAACGTTTGAAGTAAAAGAGGATGGCTTAAGAGTCGCTGATTCTATTGAACTAATTGATACTCTTAGTGCGGGGTCGCAAGCTGCGATGAGTGCTAGAATTCCTGATAAAGTGGCTGAAAGAAATGATTCTCTTGATCAGCAAAGAAGTTGTGCCACGCCCGCGAGTTTTCAGTGTGAGGCTGGAATGACAAAATACAATGAAAGTTTATGTAGTGCACCGCCTGTTGAAAAACAAAGTATTTCAACACTAGATCCTTGGGGCCTTGCGTCAATTGTGAGTAAAAACATGGAGGCTAGATTTACTAGTTTCGAGACCGATGCTCCATCTCAATGGGACAAGATGGATTCGAGTACAAAAGACAATTCCAAAATTAAAGTAGATATAAAACCCAGTGAATACTTCCTTCCAAAATTCAGCCCACAGGCCCTAATTGAGGGAAAATTTCACGCTTTGTCTTCCAAAAGTAGCGGTGATTCGTCCAACGCAAATACATTAGATAACGGTTCATCTAGTGCCAGAAGAGCTAGTCGACTGATACACTGGCAACCAATTCGAGGTGACGGAACAATATCTTCTTCGGTTTCCCCCCCACCCACATCCTCAGACAGCGATTCAACATCGTCTCTTAGAATCGTGTCTCCTACACACACTCCCAGCTCGACGGGAGACAACACACCTAACCAAACTGCTTTCCACACGCCCCAGCATTCATTTTCAAATGTCTCCGAATCGAACAGCGAAGACGATGGGAACACGAGACCCAAGTACCGAAAATTAAAGCGACCCCGCTCATCCAAAGGCCACTACACCAAGCTCGACACAGGTTCCAGCGACCTTATTGGCACTACTGAATGTAACACGACCGCCACCATGATTACAGGAACAGAAAACACTGGAACACAAATTGATTTTCCGATTCTTGACCAAGCAGCGCCATTTACACCAGAGGTCGCGTGCCCAAGAGGAATTGGATCTAGAGTCGATAGTTTTCTGAGCTCAAGCAGCAGTGGTAGAGATGCGTACCAAAGGGTCAGTCCAGGTGGTACCCCGTGGACAGTTTGGTACCGAGCGCCTACTCTTGATTGCCAAGATGTACCTCCTCTTGTACCTACACTGGCACACAATACCATGGAGAGAAAGAGACGTCTTACGGAAATTCCAAGGTGAGGGTTTTTCTATTCTTGTTCGTATTGCACTCGTTCGAAGGTGCCTGTGTAGTGCATGGCGTTACTTAGCAAATCCATGTCAGCATTTTGATCATTGTGTTTGTTATAATATTAATAGGACATCGATTTATAGCGCTCATCTGTAATTGCTTTCAAATCATTCGATAGCTTTTCTGTGCGATTCCAGGGTATTCAGAATTTTCTCCTTCGCCCTAAATGAACAAAACATCTGATTTTGATGACTTGGATCTGCTACCTCTCTAAATATTTTTCTCATGACAACTGCTGTATTTTCTACACTCCCATGAGTAAAATTAAATGTTGTTCTAATAACCATCATTTCCATATTGAACTAATTTTTGTTAGAGTACAATGGGCCTCATTCTCAAATGAATAGAGAATTTAATTTTAGTTTTTAGATTATTTTACTCCCCTAATTTTTGCTTGACGGAGAAAGAACGTCTGGGAAGAACACTTCCAGCTGTCGAGATGTTGGTTTCAGTAATGCAGTGAATATCTTCATTATGTGTGATTTATGGCTTCATTTTTGTAAGATGCTGGTGGCGACTTGTTACATCTACAGGCGTGACTTATCGCTTTCCGGTTTATTTTCGGTTTATTCAGAACCGAGTTTAAAATTTTTTTAGCACTTTGATTTATCGTATTACAGAGCACTAAAGATGGATATTTTATAATCCGGAACATTTCCTTTTTATCATGATATCTTTAGCCCCATTGATTTTCCTTTTTATCTCTATCGCTTCATTGTTGTAAGGTCCTGGTTGTAACTTGTCGCTGCATTGACATGCGTGAGTTATCACTTCATTTTTGTACGATGCTGGTTGTCCTAATGGTACCGGGTGCTATTCTTGATGCTGCAGATAATTATGGACTAAACAATGTTGCTCGTAGTGTACCAAATATGCAAACATTTACGGCTTTATTTTTAGACATACGTTAATGTTTCACAGATTTGATTTTCAATTCATCTCTAATTATATTTAAAAACTATGATTTCGTTATCATGTTTGTAAACATGGGACCAAAGTTTTTGACTGGAACAAATAGAGAAATTTAGTTCATTCGTTGATCTTTGAATAATTATTATAAGTTAAGAAGCCCCAAACACTGTATGAAATTGAGGAAGGATGAACTTATGAATATATGCTGGAGAAAAATGAACCAAGAGTTTTTCAGTAAATAGCGCAAGCGTTTGTTTATTTCTGGTTTGTGCAATTGTGTCGTGAGAACAAACGAAGTCTTCGCATTGCAGCGAATTTCTTACGGTAATTTCCACAATGTCTGCACAAAGTAAACAAACTGCAACTAATATTCCGCGACAATCCAAACATCAATATCAGAAAAAATAAAATAAATGATCCTCCAGGGCCATTGACGCACCATCAGTTGCGTTGCAGACAGCGTTATAAAGGCCTCTTATGCTAACTGTTTAGGACATGAAAACTTCTCTCATGAAATTATCCCAATTATGTGCCTAAATTAGAAAAAGTAGTCGTTAATTCGTCAAGGTGCAACTAAATTGTATGGCAATTTTAACATGTTGTTGGCTGCTGTACGCATTGGATATATTAGACCTGACCGTAGTACGTCGTTTACCACGAGGACCACATCTTGGAAGCTGTACTGAAGCGCGTAGCTGAGAAAATTATTCGAAGTTGAAACTCATGTAAGGGGTGGGATTCCTGGCGTCCTCTCAGGTAGGGCTATATTAACAATGTCTGTTCTCGTCAGCTTATCTTAGCAACCTTGCGTAACTGAGAGAAGTTCTCACGTACAACGTTTTAGCATCGCGGCACCAGAGATCTTTGCGGTTCTGCTTCGCTGTTCTGTATTTTTTTCGTTTTGCATTCAAGTGCCCCTATTTTTCGCTCTTAAATTAAATGAAAAACTCAATGAACGGTCGCTTATTATGCGAGTCATTTCAGCCCAAACTATTTTTTTTAAATGCTTGTCCTGTTTTTTATCGCCAGCTGTAGCGTTTAGTGCTGACAGAAATAAAAAAATTCCTTGCACTTGAGGTATCGACTTTAATTATTTAGTTATTCAATTTAGTGACGAAAATAATCTCAATCCAGAAGAAAACTGTTAAGCCAATGTCAAGATGAGAATTATATGTTTGAGAATTATTTCACACTGTTATTTAAAACTTTCTTTAAGGTCTCAAAAAACGCGTCTATTCATTCCTTTAGGAGGGTGGAAGTTTCATAATTCCTTGAGATATTCTAGCTCCCAACAAAGCGAATTCACTCAACTTGAGATGCTCTGAGTTCTGCAAAATCTATCATAATGAAGCCTGGATATCATTCAAGCTATCAGAGAATTATCCTATGCAATCAACTTCACGAAATAGGTTCACATTGCTGTCAAATTTAACTTGTGTTATGTATAAGATTTATTTTCAGTTATCTGTCAAGTACTAATAGGCTACAACTTTTTTGCCCTGAGAAGTCTCTTAAGGGAGCATAAAATAGGCAATAGGTTTTGGTTAGGTCTATCTATTCTATTCAATAGGCCCTCATGTCTCCTGTGAGAAACTGCTGGGTTACCACAGCTATCCTGTAAAGAGGCCTTCGGGACTTGTATCTCTCGTGCTCAGTCTGCCTTTTTCCTTTTTAATTTCTTAGCTTTCTCTTCCTTGCCTTGTCTTCCTCTTGCTTCTTGAGTCGGTTTCCATGCGCAGCGTATGCTGTACAGGAGCACACGTCGTGCATAAATACCCCGTTCTTTACAGTTAATTAGCTTTGCTAATATCTGTGTTCGAATAAAACATCTTGCGCGAATGTCAATTTATAGGAATAAAAATTAGTTCCAGTCAACAAACTAATGCAATGCTTGATTCAGGTTAAGAATAGCTCGATTTAACTCTTATTCTTAGTACAGAATCGCAAAAAATGACGCCAAATAACTTTACAATCGACCACATTGCTGCACGGCAACAGTGTACATTGGTCAGTTCGATGCTAAGTTTTGGTGACTGCTAAGACCAACACCAAGCGTCTCCTGTGACTTACCGTGAATCAACGAGGGTGTGGTTGTGAACTCACATATTTTCGCGACTAACTTTTGTCCTCAAAACACGTCATTTAGAAACCGTGGTCTGTATTTCACGAGCTTCGGAACTTGAAAACATTGCTACTGGTGAAATATTTTTAACCGAAAAGTGGTCGTATAAAAATGTTTTTTCTGCATCATTCGATTCGAATTCAACAATTTGTAGTATAGGTCACAGCTCTATGAGATTATAATTCCTGCTTAGCAAGGCTGTTTGGAAGTTCATTTGTTTTTCATTTTAGATTTTATTGATTTTTTCGACCTAATTTTGACGAGCTGACTCAGTATTTTGAGATCCAAATAATTTAAGTAGATTAAAACTATTTTACTATAGGTAACAGTAAAATTTGAAACACTATTTTTAATAATTATTGCACCATTTCCTTGTCAGTGAATGATGAGTTCATTGGAGTTTCTCTTCAATTGGTAAAATTTTCTATGAGCAGCAATAAGAAAACTGATGCTCTGGTCATTTTGTGGGAAGTATTTCTATTTCGAGCTTCTCTCCATGTTTTCGAGGCATTAGTCAACGATTTTGACTTCAATAATTTGAGTGAAACTGTGTATGGCAAATTGATGATAATATCATTCAGGAAAAAACGAGAAAAAAAACACGCAATTGCTTCAGTGGCCTACGACTGTTCAACGCTCAGTCGTTTTTCATGAACCATTTTCATTCTCGAAGTCAATGTGTTGATTGCCCTAATTTTATGTCAGGAAAGAAGGGAAAAGAAAAAGGTCATTTCCAATAAAGTTAATACATGAAATGTATTCCATTGGTTTTTAAAAAGTTAACATTATGATCGTTATTTAATATAACTTGGGTATCGAAATACCCATGTCATTTGTCGAAACAAATTATTAATAACAGAGCAAAAAAAAATGCATTCTCTTTGATGCGTTCATCCAACTTTGATAATGCGTGTAAACACTAGTAATAAAAACCAGAACAATAACATAACGCCAATGATGCTTTGATCAATGAGTTGTGCTCAGTGCGCATCAGTGTACGTCGGAATGACGTCACGCAATATTACGCAAGAGTGGCAGAGCACTGCGGAAGAAGTTTTCGTACTGGTAACTTGCTGGCTCATCCTCCTCATTCAGCAATACGCAGCCACGCCGAGAAGTGCAGCGTAATTATCCGTGATGATGATTTTAATACGATTAAGTTCTTTCCGTGATTTTGACCTAAAGATTTTAGATTCGTTACGTATTTTTAAGGAAAAACAAATTTTAAACAACAGGCTTAGCTTATATCCACTTCAGATAGTCATTGCATAGTTGTCTTTGTTTTCTCTCTTTTTTTTATGTTCTGCAATTTATTATCGACCGTGTTTTCATGCTTACGTTGAATTGAATATACATTGTTTATGCAGAACTGATGGTGGAGCTGGTCTCTGAAACGTTTTCGATCTTTCGTTTTCATTAAATACATTGACGCTTTTTCGCATTTTTTCGCTTTTAAAATTTTAGTGAATCTGCGACTTAAAGAATAGTGAGCATTTGTTTAGTTAATGATATTTCCTACCCAAATAATACTCGAACAAAAGAGTTCACCGGAGTCAGAAACATGAAAAGGAATTGTTGTACAGAGTTGACTAAAATATTTAAAATATTAATGGAGGAATTCGTGGAAGTAACTACCTACAAAATGTCATAACATTCAAACGAGCGTCAGAAGCGAGAAATTGCCACACGCGGCTAACAAAAACTTTATACGGCATAAATATGGAAAGAAAACACTTAATGATCTATAAAGTTAATACATAAGAACAATAACATCGCTTTTTAAAATGATTTAATATAAAGGTCGTTAATTGATTGCTATATGAATATGGGTGTCATAACAGCCCATTTCAATGCTTGCACAAGAAACTGATCGAGAGAAAAACGTAAAATGTCTTCCAATAGAAAGTTATTCTAAGTTTGATATTGTTTTCAAATGATTGTAATAAAAGAAATACAAAGATATACACAGTGTGGTGGAACGCTTTTGACAGTCTCCACGTACATTGACACGTGAGCTTTGTCTCGTTCCTGACATCAGGGAACAATGTTAAAAGTGTATTGATTGGAAGTAGATAACTTATATTCAAAACTAATGGGTCTAAATGGCAAAAATTGGAGGATATCTTTTCGTACAAACATGACAAAATTGAGCGAAGTAAAGTGCGTCAAGGAACAGGTTTTAAGGTCCTCAACAAATATTTGAAAAATCTTATAAAAATGCTTGACAATATCAAGAAGTGATGTGCTAGATAACGCGACAAGTTGATGGTAAAAGGGAAAATTATGGTAATTACATCAAAAATGCAAGTCGATCCTATTGGAATTTTGCAGCAACTGCTGTGCGTACGTACATCAATATTAACATACAAGCAATCTCATCGCATATGCACTCTACACAAACTTTGGATCGAACACTTAACTTAACGAACACTTAACGATCGAACACGTAGGGTAACGTAGAAAAGAAATTTGTAACTACTTCTTCAGTAGATGCCACGGGATACAATTATCGTTGAGAAGCCAAATAACGTGCTATTTAGGTCTTAGATTCTTTCATTGTTCGAGGGATTTTGATCTTCAGCGGAATTAGTTTGTTCTACAGTAAGGCACTTGATTAAGACAGAGCTTTCTGCCCAATGTCAGTTCAACGGGAGTTGTTTAAGACATTATTTTTCCGATTCAGTGTTTGGTTGGTTTACATTTAAAAATTACAAAAATGGTTCTGGCATTTCGCTTGAATTTCTGACTCTTGTACCAGAATGCACTGTATAAAGGCTGCTGAATTGAAAATAGTTCGTACAAGTTAACTTTATATTTTATTAGCACAAAATTCTTTACTTATATGACGTACCGAAAATATCGGTCCCATTACTATTGAAACGCAAGATGGATTTTTCTTCTACACCAAGTGGTGTCTCATAAATTACAAATTGTAATGTTGGATTGTTTGGTTTTGCTTGTGGAAATAAATTTGTCAAATCTTTGAAAATTTTCTAAGTAGAACACCGTTCTTGTTTCATGTGGATGGGGGATTTTCAATAAGTTCCAGTCAATTTGTGTTGAGATTTATATAAAATCCTTCCGAGTCTACATCAGTAACACTTCGGACAAAGTCTATTCGCAGGTTCTTTCTCAATGATAGTCCGTGAACGTACATTCTTGAGATGCTCACAGCGGCTTAGAACAAGTACTCGCAGCGATATTCTGTAGGAATTTACAAACAAATTTCCAGATATGTCCACTTTTAATATTCACGCCCTCCTTATGTACTGGAGTGGATTTATTAGTCGCTTTAGCAAACTTTTGGTCTGGCAAATTTGGTGCTTTTCCTCTTCCCACATTACATTTTCTCCCACATCGACCTGGATGTCTTCAATGACCTCAATTGCTCAGGTGCTGTTATCGACCAGGATAGGCTCAGCGAAGCTGTAATAACAACACTAAGAGATGTAGTGCACACACAGGAATGACAACACTATTGATACTCAGCGGCCCCTCGCTCTGCTGTTGATATTGTCCTAGTCGGTGGCGCATCGCGCAGATTTAGTGGCCCAATCAGGCTAAACTTCCGACACACCCTCCAGACGAGTGTGTGCAGTACTGTCTGTGCTCTTCCTTCCCAGCCTAACTTTTTCGCAGCCTGCATGTAAATTTTTCGCCGCTTAAGTAATTTAATCGCTTATATCGCGTATTCGGCGAGAAATATGCATACAGGCGGCGAAAAATTTAGACTGGGTTGCTTTTTGAAACGTTTACGTTTTGAGGTGCTGCCTCTGTGTGTAATTCATCTGATTTATTGTCAGTGAATTTTCTCTGGTCATTTTCTATACATTGAAGCAAATTTAGTTTCTTAAAGGCGCATTTTATTTTAACATCTGTCATGTTTAATCACGAAATCAAGCGGAGGAAAATTTAATATCCAACAAAGCATAAAATTCGGCGTACATCAAGCTTCAAAATGTATAAAGCGATTGTCATTTTGTATTCGATTTATGGGCATCACCATCGTTTTTATAATGCAACAGGGCACGTAGGAATCAATCTTCTCTTGATTTTTTTGAATAAATTGTTGAAAACTGAAATCGATGTTCAAAACATTTTTTATTTACAACATAATAGATACATGCGTGACGACCAAGACCTAGTTGCGCAAAGAAGTAAGTCGAATTTTGGTGAGGCTAGTAATCAATTAGAAAACTTTCTTATTCATAAAAGCAGAAGGTATTTTCATGGATTTTTTCTTCAGAGTCAAGGGAACCAAAAACAGCAACTGATGGTATTTGAGTGTGCAAGTCAAATACCTTCAGCCGCATCACTGTATTTCTCAGTACCATCAACAAAATCTTAAAACCTTAGGTACAGATTTATTAGCCTCGGAAAGTTATTGATTTTACAGTTGCCCAAAAGTTTGCGCTTGGGACCAAGCGCTCGCCTTTCAATCTGCACTTCTCCTGGCATTAATTCGTAGAATTTAATATTTGTACTCCTCTCCTTGGTGCTCAAAAACATCAACTGATATTTGATACTTGCCAAAGGTGATTTACGCTGCGCCTCTAAAACATTCCTCTGATAAATACGTTCCTAAGTAGTCATGAGTGTCTTTGATACCACAATAAAAGTAATTATCTTCCTAATATATATTTGAAATTAGGTATATGCAGGGTATTCACTTTTTCATCGATTTCTTTTAAGATCGAGTTTGGATTCACATTGTTCAACAACATAACCTTCCATCCCGCTTTCCACGCTCATCCACCTTATGATAGCCTTTTTTGTTGAACATGCCTGAGATATTTCCAGGAGAAATTAAAGCTTATAATCTCAGAGCGCAAGAACTATGTCATTCAAATGAAATTTAAACACTATAATAAGGGTTCATTTGTTGGGGCAACGATAGTGGTAGGATCAAAACTAATCACTACGTTAATGGTATATCTCACACACTAGTTCAAAATTCCTATCGTATGCTCTTCTACGCTGAAAAAATTTTAATTCAATAACGTGAGCTGCAAATGATGTGAAGACAATGAGTACGCGTTTTGCAGTGTAATCTTAGAGAGATATAAAACAGCCTCTGATACCTTGAGAGAGGTGGTACATCTGCTAGGTAGAGGCTTTTGAGGCACTTGACACTTTGACGTGCGCCATATTTGGTCACAGGGAGTTTTCACAGTGCTGCTGACCAAACCAGTAGTCACAAACTCGTTTAAAGAAATAGTTAATCTAAGCAAAATGAAGGCATGATTCAGTTAAAGCTTGGTATTTTCAACATTGCTCACTACAATTGACTTTAAATTTGAATTGAGTATTAGACTTCAGCTTTACCTGCCGCAGTCCAAGCGTTAAACAACACAATGTGTGTGGTACATTTCGCTCCACAAGTCCCGAGTGGTCACAATTTACACGCCGGTGATGCTGCTGTGCTGTGTAGTGGATTGTCCTATTTTTCTGCTCTGTATCATGTTCATATAGTGGAAAAGTTGCAATGGTCTTTGCGAGTTGGAAAGTAATCTAATTGCCCACAGTATTTCCCACTGATTAAAGCTCGCTCATTTTAATTTACAGCAACGGTTTTGGAAGTTCTGTAATGTTAACCTGATGCATTTGTTACATTTTTTTTGTGTGTGTCGCATCCTCGCCGACCAGAATGCTAAGTCATTGTATGAAAAGTATTCGACATAAGCAAAATTTTAGGGCCTCTGTCTTTGATGTTGTTGTACTAGGAATGTTTTATTCGTTACTTTAGTTTCAAAAATGCTAAGCTTTAACTGCTGTTGAGGTCTGTAATTAAAGGGATAAAGATATGTTTATGGTTTAGGTTTTTAAAAGGCCTCTGCAAAATATAAATGTCTTTTAAATTTTAAAGTTTTTCATTGTCTCGAAGTTTGAGTTGTAAGAATTCATCATTAGGAGAAGTTTGTGTTGTATTCATACCTTTTTAAGTTTCCATTGATCTAAAATGCTTCCCATTGCTCTGAAGAGTATCAAATAAGTTTTCAAACTGTTAACAAGCGTCTCCTCAGTCAAATGATCGAAATAAAGGCCTTTTTCCTCGTATTACCCACGACTGGACCTGAACGGCTATTATATACGAGCCATGCAACTGTCACAGGCTTCAATGAAATCTGCCTTTAGGCTTCATTTTAGCAAAAAAAATGTCCTAAAATTCTGATTCCACTTTTAAGCTATTTAATTATACATTTTACGACAGGTTCTTGCGAAAAATTTACAGTATTTGAGGGTTGAGCCTCAAGCTGACGAGGCTCTAAGGGGCATTTTTTTGGTCCGAAAGTCTTGCGGCCTCCAGGCATGGGAAGTTACGAGGAAGCTGAAGTTCTGTTCAAATAAAGCTGCGAAAAATGAGTTCACTTCGATGATGTTGCTTTTGTCAGCGTCTGTACACGCACGGTGACAGAAATGTCGACATCGATTGTTGACTGATTTGTGTTTCGCCGACCTTTTGATGCCCTACTTAAAGTTCGTGCTGCCTGATGGTTATTAATTATAAATACAAATTTGTTGCAACTTTTGCATTGGATTTCTTTGTCCCATTTTGCGTACATAGTCACACGTAATCCTCACCAGAACAAGGGAAAATCCGTATCTGAATATTGTTCACTTGCAACTGAATCATGCGTTCCCTGTAGCAGAGAAATAAACAATTTTAATACCCTTCATATGTTTTATAAGATCCTGTACTTAACTTAAAACTGTCTCAATCTTTTTCCATTTTAATTTAAATTTTCGGGTAACTAAAACTGATGGTTTTTTTCGTGGGGGTCTTTATGAGTTTCGTTGAAGAAAAGTTCAACACCATTTACGATCGTTCAACGTATTACAGAAAATAGAAAGAGTACATTTGATGGAATTGCCCTTCAGCTCATGAAATGGTAGCACTGCAGTTTGATAAGCAGTTGATATTCTCTGCTCATTATTTCGACCTGCACGTTTGAGTATAATAATGTTTAGTCCTGGTTTCATTTTTTCCCTCCTGAAGCAGGCTGAAAAATGACTACAGTAAGAGACTACTCTCTAATTGGTAATTTACGAACGTTAAATGATGTTTCCTTCCAATTCCTGACTTTGAAAGATAAGGAAACAAGATACGAATGAGCGGCGTACGATATAGGTTCTTCAGCGCACACTAAATGAGCCAAATCAAGCGCTGTCATCGTCGATGCCTCTCGACGCTGAAAAATTTGTACGCTTTGCTTTTGTTCTCTACATTTTTTCATCTATCCTGACCTCATCACTCTTTTTAAAACTGTGGCAGGCCACGTGAAAGAGTTTTACTACAGCTAGTAAACTGCTCACCGACGTTCCAGAGGAAAAAATTCTTCCTTCCATCCAGCGAATAAATTTCCAGCGAAACTTCCGAAAAGTTCCGGCCGTTGGCTAAAGCTCATCAAGTTCCGTGTAAAGTTGAGCTTGTGATGGCCAATGAACGTCGTGATGGTTGCCTGGTTCAGCCCTACGTTGTTAGTGCGCTAGCATTTTACAAATTTAAATCTTCATGCACATTTAAAAGTTCATTCAATAAATCAACGTGACAATTTGGGGAGATTGTTAAATTCCGTTTGTCAAAAGATTATCTTATCATTATTTCATTATAGAATATCTTTAACCTTTCGACTGGAAAAGCACGATGTACTCAGTGTTCAGTAAACCTTGAATACTTTACACAGCAAGAAATCTCAGTCAACACACTTGCGTATATACGAAAATATTCTTTAATTTTTAATTATCGGCACGACTAGAAAATACCGCAAAATTACAGCGAACGAAGAAGGCAAAGACATTTTTCACAATGAAATGTAAAAAGTACAACCATGGAAAAATCACATCAGAACAGAAAATTTTCAATAGCCGGCAACATTAGCCAGGCAATCATTGGTTTTAACATGTAAAGTACAGCAAGAATAATATTAATAATAATATAAATGTGACTCTGATATCCTCATCTACTTTTTATTCCAAGAGATGATCTGACTAGACAATAGATTTATTATGAATTTTTTTTAAGTTCTAACGGATCCCGAGCTGTAGGTTGGGCAGGCCTTCTTTTTGTTCAAATAGAATTTGCTTTTGTTTTGTTACGAACAATCTGTTTTCGGTTCAGGCCTGACTTCTTTACAACACGGTCTTCCTCTTTTATCCCGTTGCCTTAATAAATTTTTTCCAATCTTGCTGCTTTAGATGCGCAAGGAGTCAGGCGTCAGAACACACTTGTGCATGTGCATAAATTCCTTGCTTCTTTAAGTCAATTCAAAATAGTACCTCCCCCTTTCCTTTCTTGGGAACACACACTTTTGCAGCCCGAGCTAACTTGTAATCAAATCTTCTCCCAAAATCCTTGAGAAAATTCCTTCATTTCCCTCTCAAGTCATCTTGGTTTTAATACTTCTTTCCATCGCTCAGAAATACTTACAGAACGTCGTTAATCGTTCTTACTTTCTTACTTAGATGCGTTGGTGCTACCGTGCTGCTTCCTAGTCAGCAATTCGGTACAGGCATCGCAGCAACGTGATGCGCAACACGGCACGCCATTAGGGCTGAAACTAAACGCAAGGCTTACTCATAGTATTGAAAATAACCCTAGTGTTCATTCAGACGAAATTTGACGCAAATTAAAGCGAAATATATCCGTATTTCTTCGACGTCAACGCTGTATTCAGCTTATGCAGGAGATAAGAATTTTTTCCTCCTTCAACTACATTGAAAAACCAGCATATCGTTTTATATTCGTATCTTGATCGGCTACACGACGATAAAAATTTTATTTCCAAATTGGATTTGTTCGTATTGGGGCTGCTGCAAGAACTGGGCTCGAAGTTACGGAAGTTTCTGCTCGTGCGACTGGTTGTCTTCCCGGCCCCTCACGTAGCGAAGACCACTGGGTGTGAAGACGCAAACCTACATAGAGCAGTTTGAGCAATGTTAGAAGAGAGGGAATTCTTGTTGTTGCAAACAATTTTTTTGGTTTGTGAGAGATAGTCTCCAGCCGTGTTGAAATATTTGCTTGTCCGCAGTGACGGTGCTGCTGTCAACCACCATTTATCAGGCAACAAAATACATAATCTTCCAATGCAATGAGTTCATGGAAAATAAATTAATTGATTTTAGATATTTGTGATACAAAACTTTTTCATCGTGTTTATTAGGCTACTTTTTGAAGGGATAGGAGCTAAATTAATGTGTCAAAACTAAACTTTTGTCATAGACAAATCAAATTATTTGTACTTGAGGCCAGTGGATACATTTTTCGTGCACACCAAGTAATATGCGATAGAAATCCAAATTTTTGAGTTTTTTAACTTTGTTTGTCTTTCTACCATTTTTAACAGTGCCTCAAATTCGGGAAATTGATCGGTAAGGAAAAGTTATTAAAAAATATGACGAAGAATGTCAAAATTGTAAAAAGTCACCCGTCACGATGCAGATGCCTCATCGCTTTAAAGAAATGGAATTTCTCGGTGTTCATTTACGAAAATCCAGAAATGTACAAGGATTTAAATCAACTATTCGCCACTATAATACAACATGGCACAATTAAAAGAGCTGTAAGTTTTTTGAGAAACCATCTGTTCAAATTGAAATACTTAATCTGTTTTGCGTTCATATCTGATAGATAATATTTAATAATTAATGTATCGGAAATTAGACAGGTAGTGGAGCCAGTATCGTAGATACGTTTATCCCACACTTCAAATCTTCAAATTAAAAGAAAAGCATTGTGGTTTATAACATTAATTTGTTGTTAAACAATTATATCAACGATTTACGTTTTATATGATTAAATGATGAAACCAAGAAAACAAAGCCTTGGCTAACGTTGGTAGTTTGGGAAGCATTACTTTAAAATAAATCACCAAAATTTTTTGAGATTCCAATGGTTGGGCCAGCCTCGCGAAATAACTAATGCAGCTGCCGAAAAGATTTCACGACACGAAGTGTAAATAAAATATTACTGCAGTATCGTTAATGCCACGCCGCTGCCTTATCTTGTCATTCTTTGCGCTCTGAGCGCACGCGGTAGCCGCTCCAATGCTTCTATTCAGGGCGCCTTTGTGGCCGCAAAGTGGGACGGTCCGGTTCTTGTACGGGCCGAAACGTTCCTCAGCAAAGAAAGTACGCTCAAAAACACTCCCATTTTTTCAGTGTTTTTTAAATTTGCTGTATTAACTTTACTCGCCCAGTTTTGAGCAATCATATTCCAGACTTAGCTCCTAAATTTAATTTTTTTCGGGCAGAAATTAAACGGTGGAACTACTGTTGGTGAGTTGTGAGGAGGGAAAATTGCACCAATATTTTTTCTCGTGCTAGGTACCACGTGTGAAGGTTCTGATCTTAGCAAATTTTTCGAACGTTTTTTTGCGATAATTGATGTATTCTTCAACTCTCTCCCAAATAAATTGGTCAAAGTTAATTGCAAACCGTGACAGACTCACCAGCTGCCTGACACCAACACCTCAAATTTCAGAGCAAAGCATGACCGACAGCTCGCTCAATTCACCCTTGGCACCTTAATTAATCCTTTATTTCCTTATAGCAGGTCCACTAAGGTGCCTTAAAAGAAGACTTCGTCTGATTCTGAACTATGAGCTGATGTGATATATTCGGAATTTATTCGTTGTTGATTTACTGCAGCACAACGCTGTCGCCAGGTTTTGGTCAGTTTTCATTTACAAATAGAAATTCGGTCGCATTGGCCTTGTTGGCTGCTTGGTGACCCACCGGTTGTCACGGAGGGGATTTCTATACAGCGAGTTACCCACACGAGGTCATAAACTGATTTTTAGATGAAGGGAATGAGAATCAAATGAAGGTTGCTTCCAATTAATATTTGCTGATTTTAATGTTAAAAATAAAAGTTGAGTTTAATTTGAGTTGAGTTTTGATTTCGAGTTTAACCCATCACAGTTAACTTGTCAAGCCAATGTACAGGTACGTTGTGAAAATTTTATTCAGTGACCCCATTTCATATCGTAGGAAAGTGCTTGTAAAAATTTGTCTCCTACATCATACTTATGATCAGTTTTATACTGTTGGTGAGGGGAGCAGGCAGCAGTAATTATGTACGGACGTAAGTGCTGAAGGCTTCATTTTTCATCAAATTAGAATGTTTGTTTTCGCTACATGAATATGTCACAAAATACTCATGTAACCCCAAACTCGGACTGTTTAATTTCGTGGTAAATTAGTCGTATTCTATCGAAAAATATCCACAGTAATAATTCAACCCGTATTAATCGTTCTTCAACAGGAGAAAAATACATTATTTATTATTCCGATCTTAAGTTCTCACTTAACTCGCTGTGGAATGACAGCTCTTATAAATGCGTCGGTATGCAAGTAAAAATTCAGTGACCAAGCCTACTTTCCTTTCGCCGTACTTATTTTCCGAAATGACTCAGAAACCACATTTGGTGGATCGAGGCGCCTCCGCTCCAGACGCAATTTGTGCAGTGTTCAGATACGCCGGAGCAATTCTTCGCAGTATTGCTTCGTTATTGGCCTCATCAGCCGGGCTCGGTCGCATCCTCACTTTCCCGAGTGGCTAAATGCTCTCCAAGTAATGTGAGAAAACATTCAGAAACCGTTCGGTATTATCTCTGCTCACATGCATTCTTATTCATAAATACCATTATTTGCTCACAAGCATTTTTCTCCTCATAATAATATTGTTCTTAATGCTGAAATACTTTCTTCAAGAAGTCCCAGGGAATATATTACTCAGCCGATAGAGGAGGTTGGTGATTTTTCCTTATTTCTAAAGCTTTTCCCAATCATAAGGGATCAAATTCTGTATTTAGTTTCGAAATCTTTTCTTTGCGATGTATGAGATCGTATAGTTCGTGTATGAGATGGGAAGTATTTAGTTCACTTGGTCAATGTTGATTTTAGGCTTTCACGGAAATTAAAAATTCCGTTCCGAAGAATCACTACAGAAACACATTTAAAAACGTTTTACACGAATGACATTCTGCCCACTGATGCGTTATTTTTGAGATATAACAATGATTACGTTCAGATAGGAATTACATTATTTGGTCGGGTGCTTAGTCATCGCATTGTTGGGTGACGCCCACTTTTCTGGCGGGACACGCCCACTTCTTGGAGCGAAAATAACAACCTCGGTTTGGGTAAGTTCAGGTAAGCTATTTCAGGTTGATTTGTTATTTTAGGTTAGTTTATATAACTAACTTACCCTAACCTCACCCATCGTTACGTTAATACCGTATTACAGCATATTTACGTGTCAGTTCCTTCACTTTTATATACGACGTTCTTATAACTTCAAAGTTGAATAACTCGAAAATAACGCATCAGCGAGCAGAATGTCATTCGTGTAAACCGTTTATTAAATGTGTTTTTTTAGTGATTCTTGGGAACGGAATTTTTAATTTCCGTGAAAGGCTTCAATTCAATATTGACCGTTCACTTGTTAGTAGTTTCATTGTATATTCAATATCAAAATGTTTTCGTCAAAAAACGTGAGAAATTATTATCCACACGAGATGGAAGATTGTTGTTCATCTATTAGTTCTCATTTGATTGTAAAAAATTATTTCGATCTTATAGGTGAAATTGAGTTTCATCGACTTGAAAATCCTCAATCATTACATCTAAAATGAGGTGGATATTTGCCCGTAACATTTAAGCGACTTCGATTGAGCTGTAACTTCCTTCATCGAGCCATAATGAGTAGTAATTGGATGGTGGGCTCCGTATTCGGCAGATTTAAACCCAATTGAAACTTTATGGGCGATAATAAAATGTAATATTCATGCCAATGGAAGACAGTTCACTGCAATAACAGCTGCGTAGTGAATGCATTAGCAGTCGCTTCCAGATCTGTTTCAGTTGATACGATTTAAGAATTGATCTTCTATAAACACATGTGAGTGCGAGGTCATCAAACAAGCCGGATGTAATATAAAATATCTCTCATACTTCACGTGATTGGTGTTAAGTTCCGATTTTCGTGAATGTTTGTTGTAACCAATATTATCTGTTGCAGTTGTTATAATTTTCATAGTCATTCTAGTAATAAGTTCTCTGTAAGAGGTCGGTGAAAACTCATATCCGAAGAAAAAACATTTTATAGGTCAACATTGATAGTTTAAAAATTGAATTATGAAATGTTTCAAAATGTTTCAGAATAGAATAAACGTACCTTGGATGGTAATTTAATTTGTTTACTCAAATTTTTAAGCGTGCACTCTCCTGAGTCGCACTTTATTGTGAAATAAATCGAAAACCCGAAGAAATCTCGTTCAAATAATTTCAGTAGGTATAATTTTGACATGAATTAGTCCCTCCAGAATTTTCAGTGCATGTTTGTAATTTTTACGATGAAAAACGTCTACTTCAATATTCGGCTCTAGTTTTACCGGGAGACGAGCTTCGATGCCGAGAGTAGCACTTTGACTGCGACTGGTAGAACTGAACTTGAATATTCAACTCAAATTCAAAGTCAATTATCGTCAATAATGTTGAAAACAGCAAGCATTAACTGGATCGTGCCTTCATTTAGTTTACATCAAGTATTCATGGAAATTTAGGTTTTGATTACTGGTCAGCGGCATCAAGAAAACTCCCTCCGTGTACCACCGGGGGCTCACGTCGCAGTCAAAGCGTTAAGATTGGTACAGCCATGAGACACATCAGCCTAGCTCAGTCTGGCTCACGATTTCCAACTCGTTGACTGTCTGGTGATACGCCAGAGGTCCATGCGGAGATTTCCTTGGTGGGGCCAGCTCGTTGGCCGTCACGCACTGTCTTATTCTTACTGAACCCAAGTCAGGGGATCACACTGTTCAGATTTCTTTTTGCCCATTTAAAGTTGAATCTTGAAAATGAGGCAAAATGAATTTGAAAATTGAGGCAGATACAAATTAAAGTTGAATCTTAAACTTAAGTTTAACCTGTAGCACTCCGGGTGTCAAGTGGAGCACTACAATCATATTTTATGAACACGACTCATGCTTCAAGTTTTCTTTCTCAGTGGCTGGTATGAATACATCTTCGTCAGTGTTCCACTGCAAGGAAATATCAGAACCCAAAAAGAAAACCTCACCATTTTGAAGCCTTGATTTTGGTGCCGGCACTACGCGCCCTCTCGAGATTCTTGCGCAAAATTAAATCGTGTATGCCGGCAGCCACACTACGGCGGCAAACTTTGCCATAATCAGGCCGGGTTGCCTTTTTTCAGCACAAAATTCTCAAATTGCTCTCCTTAAAGATAAAATTCTGCTTTAAAGGCTGCTCGGTTGCCACAGGCTGGGTGGACTTTATCCTCAACTTTTATTGCAAAAAAGACATGTAATTATGGCGAGGTAAAAGCATTATGACTATCCTACAATCCGAGTGTGGACAAGCGTACAGGAGTGGAAGATGAGCAAAGAAAGATGCTATAGGTACCGTGCCGGAAGCCTATTAAATTATGAAATTCTATACAGTATGATCAGAAATTGTTTTGAAAATTGTGTACACTCGTTTTGATGATCATGAAAACTAGCATCTCCTTGAGCATGTTCGTCGTCTCTCTAAATCATCTTCCTTTCGCATTACATTTTGAAACCTTATCAAAGTCACTGGGTACGAAGACACTTTTACTTCTTATTTTCTCATGGAAATTTATTCTCAGTGGTTAGTATGAAGACATCTTCATCAGTGATCCACGACAGGCAAATATTAGAATCCAAACAGACAAACTCTGCCTTTTGAAGCTTTGATTTTGGTGCCGGCACTACACTTCAACATAGCATAGGGTACGAAGGCACGCTTCAACTTCTTATTTTCTCATGGAAATTTCATTTTGTTTCATAACTGAGCTTTCGCTTGATCTGATATTTGTTTTCGTAGTTAGGATACCTGATTCCACCATAAGTTGTTTCCAAAAACACCATCGACTCCAGGCAGTTTGGATCCTCTCCAAGAACTTTGGTCGAACGCAAAACAGTCGATCCTAGTGTTTATTCCGAGGGATCTTTTCGGCTGGGACTATTATGAAGTTGGTGGAGTTCTACGCGCCGAAGTTGCTGGGTGTAAAGTTTTCGTCAAAGTTTAAAGGTTTTGCCTGCGTCTGCAACTTGGAGGTTAGTTTACGTTGTTGATCCGGGCTTGCTGTACTGAATTTACCTCTTGAAAAGATTCTGAACTGCAATAATTGTCGACGAAAAGGAGGATTTGGTCTGCTAGTCACATAAAATAACATGCGCATTCAGTAGGCGATTGGAATATTCTTGTATTTGTGCACTGGTGAAACTCGTATCACAGATGCGGTTATTAAGCAACCTTTAACAGACTCACGGACCGACCAACCAAGTAACACCTGCGTATTTTTATTAATTACTAAGTAGTGCACACGGCCCGTCAAAAAATGACAGGATGAGATATCGGACAAACTGAGCTTTAACATGACTTTCCCATGATTTCTATGCTATTGAATGGCTTTCCTATACTTTCCTCAGTCTCAACTGCTGATATTCTATACAACCTAATCTAACCTACCAATACACGTGATATTCATTCTGACTCTGAATCTGCTGGGTTATAGACCGAAAATTGTGGAGTTGATGAAGCTTGTATCACAGATACGCTTATCACCCACTTTCGGCTGGTGGTTGTTACACACGGACAGACGCGGCTCTTATAATAGTATAGATTAGCCATGAAGTTTCTGAAGAAATTTTCTATTTATATTTCTTGTTCTACAAAAGTTGCATTTTATTGAATAGATTAATTTCTGTGACATTTTTTGACTTGTAAACAACGGCGAACAGAGTTTAAGTTTTTTATATTATTTTACTCAGATTTAGTCAGCCCCAGTAAGCAATTTTGTAAAAAACAGACATCAACTGAATCGTGCCATCATTCAGCATTGATTAAGAAAATATAAAACTTGAGTTTGTGACTACTGGTCGGTCAGCAGCATTTTCAAAATCCCCTCCGAATACCTCCGGCGGCTCACGTCGCGGTCAACCGTGTACCCCCCAAGTGTCTTCGCCGCCTGGGCTCCTCTGGTGCGTTTCTTAGTGTAGCGACATAATCAACACTTTGAAGTATTGGTGCATAGTGAACCACAAGGTATATTGCTCGTCCACGTACCGGTATAAATGAATAGCATTTCAATTGGTTCACTACCTTCATTTAAAATAGATAACAGCGTACGAGCTCAAATGATATACCGGAACTATATATATGACGCTTTTTAGAAAGAATAAAAATGTAATCTAGCAGTAGAAACGGTTTTTCAGTTCTTCTACTTCTACCTAACCAAGTCAACCGTAGCAACCGCGAAACGTACCCAAAGTGTAAATGGTTCTAGCACTGCTCTTGCAAAGAGCTCGTGTTCCCTAGAGTCGAACGCCTTATTGTGATTCCATATTTATTTTCACGAATTCGTACCAGATTCTGCGTGAATGAAAAACAAACATCGTCATATGCGTTAAGTCAACGAGAACGATGTATCTGGGACGCCTATTTTTCTCGGACATTCTCACGCATAAACGTTATTTTCTCGCTATTATAAATAACACTCTGAACGATATTTTTATATCATATTCCCAGGGGGAAAATGTGCGATTCCGATTAGTGAGTTAGGTAGGCCTTGTTTTTGATGGAATAGAGTTGGGTTTTCGTTTCGCTAAAGACCATAATTTTTCGGTTCCCTTTTGTCCTATTTCTCAGCATCTTTAACATTCTTCTTCAACTTTTACTTTGTTTCTTAAACTATACTTTCTTACCTTACTCTTTCTATGCGCATGCGGGAGATCTGTTGTGGGAACACACCTCGTGCATAGATTCCACATTCACTTTACTCCACTCTAAATGGTGCCTACTTCCTTTCCCTCGTTGAAACATTTTTGTTGTGGTTAGGGAGCCTAAACTAACTTGTTAAATCTCAAGTGCAATATAAACAGCATTGTTTTACCGTGAGTCACGCTTTCACTAAATGCACCGGGAAAATCAAAAAAATACTACGAGCTTCGAAAGGTTTTTGATTTTTTTGAATAAATTAACTTATTTTATTAGTGTTTTCCTCAAATTATAATTTTTAACTTCGAGCGATATAAATTATATGCGCAGTAGGTATGTTTGGCTGCAGTTACAGGGTCAACTTACAGGGTCATCTGTCGTGAGGTAAATTGATGAGTAATGGATGGTTGGGAAATGAAACGCTGGAATAAGTCATGCTAAGTTAGGATGGGTCATGTAAGGTTAGGATGGATCAAGTTAAAGTAGGATGGATCAAGTTAGGTTAAGTTATAGTACGGTAGGGCAGGTTGGATTAAGTTTGGATAAGTTAGATGAGACTAGGTTAGAGTAGGATGGATTAGATTAGGATAGGATTAGTTGGGTTAAGGTAGAATACATCAGGCTAATATCGATTTAGGAGCAGTAATTTAAGTGAAAACCATAACCGAGCATTATTTCACGCGTCCAGCCAATTTATTGTTAATATTACGTATTTCTACATTAGCTGCAGCTTTCGCAGGTTGTGTAGGAACTTTTTTTTATGTAGACTCGAACCTCCTATGAAACGGTGAAATGTGGCGGCATATTATTCAAAATTCATTGACAAATAAAATTTTAGAATCCAGTAGCAATGAACGCGATAATTTTTTTAATCCGCCAGAGGTTCTTCAAGTGAAGCGTATTCGAGTCATTGACTGAACTACGTGTACCACTTAGTAAATTCCTCATTCACACGCCGGTGTAAATGAATGCCATTTCATGCTTCGCGACCTTTTTAAAAAATGAAAATGATCATACGAGGCGCAATGTTATCGTGCAATCGTATTTTCTTATATCTTAGCGAGGATAAAAATGTATTCGAACAGTAAAGTCGATTGCCCAATTCTTCATCTTACTGCCTAACCAAACCAACCGTTTTAACCGCGAAAACACTGAACGGATTAAGTCACTGGTTGAACTTTGTGTCCCAAAATATTTCAATTTTTTGCTTTGTTCAAAAGGTCACGATGACTGCAAGAAGGTTAGAAAATGGATGTAAAATAAGCATCACAATTTACATCTTTCGTTGGTAAAACGTCGTACATAATAACAATTTAGATAGAGGATTCAATGACTATCGAGAAGTGGTGTAATGAATATAGACTAATTGGTTTAGTTTATGTTCGGACAAGCGAAACACAGGCCGCTCATATAACGGAGTCAGTGGACTGGTTCCGGTGAAGAAATTTCACTTAATAAATCTAACACACAATCGTCCCTGTAATTTAAAGCAAGTTATCAAGTTCTTTATAATGAATCGCTTTTCATGGCTAATGAAAGACATTTTATCTGGAAGCAAAGAATGGGTGTTGTTAAGTCGCAAATGTGCATGATCACAAACAAAAGTGAGGTTGGATTTATTCCAGGAAAATTGTAGCACTTGAGATTGAGATACCATCGAAGAAATCAAATATCGAAGCTCATAATCACTCACGTTGATCAACTCTATCACCTATAGTATAAGAAATTTAAAATGGGTTTAATCGTGATTCATTTGTGCATTCTTTAATTAAATGTTATATTTTAATTTAATCGTGTGGTGCGTAGCTATCATCCTGCTGCTGATGACGGTATATTTATAACTATGTTTTATGTTCGCCTTGTGTATCGGCGTCAGTGGCAAGATTATGGTTGCGCATATACTGTGAGTTAAGATTAAAAACTATCCAACAATTATTTAAGCATAACGAAATGATGTATTCTCGCACAAACTTTTTCATTCCATTAGCTAAGGAATAAAATTTACTAACATGAGCACTTTTGAGCTTTGAATTCAAAATTTGAACTATAGTGAACTTTTTTCATCTTTTCTTACCCAGCGTTTTTCACACTGTGCTCTGTGTTTCATTTTTCAACGTCAAAAAGTGTTGTTTTTCATTAGTAAATTACCATCAATCTCATTGATTAAATTTGGGTAATTTGATTAGAGTTGAAACAATGAAAGATCTTCCCTTGCATTAACTATACCTGAACGATGTTTTTGTTTTCCATAGAATTTGTGTTTGCGGAGGCGTTGGTTGCCTGAGTCCGCAATAAATAACTGAAAGTGTTTCCCTTAGCGTACTAGACGCGCCTCGATGTTGCAATAGAACTTCAATTTTGCCTGTCTAATCTTATCGGAGTAGTGAAAAGCTTTTGCTTCAAATGAATGACAATTCTCCAATAAGTCAATACGAGCAACACACAAAAAACTTGCTCATCGTCTTCTGGACCAGTACTTTGTTTTCGTGCGTTGAAAAACAACCAATCATTCTGGCTTGAAGTGAATGGTAAGCATACTAGTTGCTTTGATCTTCAGTCTTTGATAACTTGGGAGCGTATTGAAGTTTGATTGATCGAATCATGTGTGCGGAAATATTTAAATATTCTGCTTTAGCCATCAGTACATGATGACCACGAAAAGCTTGAAAATGAATGTGAAGTTTGGAGAATGATTTTCTAAGCTGTACAGACAACGTATTTATCAACCAGATTTGATTCCTCTTAGGGAATTATGTGATTGTATTCTTGTACTATTGAATTCTTGAAAATTAGCGCTACCAGAGGGAGTGTGTGAGGTTCCGAGCTGATTTTTATGTAGACCTTCTTTCTGTTTAAAAGAAAAAGTTTTTGCTTTGTTCAGGATGGTCATTTTTTGGTTTTCAGCACCTAATATTTTCATCTTAAACTCGCATTTGTTTCATAAACTTAGTTCCTGACTTGTCATGTGCAGAAATCCTGTGTAGGAACACATTTTGTGCATAGATTCCTTTTTAATAGCGCCTTCGTCCGTCTTTTTGGAACTATATTGCTGTAGTTGGAGAGGCCTAAACTAATTTTTAGTTTAGTCTAATCTGTGACCTTCAAGGTTTAGGTTCACAAGCTTCTCCACTTCTCCAAGTTATCAATCGGGGCTCGCTGAATATACGTTCTCATGGAACCGGCGATCTGTTGAACGAATCGTTAAAGTTGGTCTTAAAAGAGCACGAGATAAAAAATTTCTTAGTTGTGAATTTTTTTTTCTGTGATCGTAATGTAAGTAAACGAAGACAGTTTATAAATGCTATGGAAAGTGCCCTAGACACGTTTCATGAGCCCTACAGTGGAGTACATGTGTTTCTTGGTGCCATGAATGCAGTTTTGATATTAAAGAGATTAGTAAAGTTCTCAACTAGACTGACTGTAGCAACACTAGATGATGCTCGATAACGTCTATTTCTATGAACGTTACTTCGTTGAAGACAAACTTACATTGTACAAAGCTATGCTTGTCAGCATGTTCAGTTCACTGCACTTGTTTCATCAATTTACAAAACTAAGTCTTTATTTATTTTCAGGTGAGTGGTCATCAACTCGTCTGCTCGTCAGCCCACCTGAACACGTGAGTAGCAACAAATGAACCTTCACGTACAAGCGATAACATTTATTGAGCTGTTTCAAGTTTTTTGCACGAAGGAAATATTTCAATGACAAGGTCACGAGCTCCAAGTTGAGTGACAGGTTCATTGGGTCCACTTTGTTCACGACCCAAATGTTTTCTGGCAGCATTGGTCGCTGCGTCCAGTTTCGAAGAGCAGAGTCCGCGGAGTTGCGCGACAGTTGCCGTCAACCTTTGTTAATGCTGACCACGCTGCATGCCGTAGTAGCTAGCTTATGTATTCTTTCCCGTGACCTCTGAGTTTTGAGTTCCCTCGCAGTTTGGTGTCAGCAATACTTTTTCTGAACTAATATCCGTTCATTTCGGTAGTTGTTGGGCACAGGATGGTTTTTTGATGGAACATGTTGGAACCAATTCTTTCGTAAGTGTAGTGTGGTTGCTGTTGACGTTAACAGCATCGTTCTGAATATACTTGCGTCCGTTCATTTCGGTATTCGTTGGATACAGGACGTTTTTTTTGATGAAACATGATACAATAAATGTTTTGGTAAGTGGAGGTTGGGTGCTGTTGACGTTAACAGGGTTCTGAAGATACTTGTGTCTGCTCATATCGGAAATTGTTGGTACAGGAAGAAGATCAGTTTTCGGAAAATGGAATTTGGTTCCCGTTGATGTTAACAATAGAAGGAAATTATTTATTAATATGGTTGGATGTCCTGTGGCTTCACAAAGTGAGCGGCTGTAATGAAGCCGAAGTGGATTGGCGTGTGATAATGTCATCCGTAGCGAAAGGTTGTGCAAAATAACACGTATGCTTTTTGTGCTCAATGTTTCACCGGATTTGAATTTTTTTCTCGTTACCTGGAAGCTCCCTCAGTTTCCCTTGATTGAGTTGTAAGACTTTCTTTGCTAAAACTTGCAATGATTCTTGATTCCTTTAACACAAGCTATATTCACTTCCACTTGACCCGCGCAATTTCTCGTACCGTTTCAGCGGAATTTCCTTGTTCGAGAGCGCTTATCATTTGCTCATTTCGCAGTTCTTCATTACTTTCGTGTTTTCATCAGAAGCTGGACTCACTTTCATTACATCAATTTATTCAGTAAATTAGGGTGTTTTGGTTTCTTATGCCTTCATTGTTCTATCTTTGAATCTTCTCCTCAGAAGAAACTTTGAAATTCAAATTAAATTATTTTGAGATATTTTTCTCTTACTGAGCTAAAAAAATAATAAGGGATAAAAGTAAATAAGAGTTCTTATCAATTCAGTTCAGGTTAGAGGTTGCACTCCCACTCCAATTACTATTGGTATATTGCATGCAGCGTACGCTTCCGTAACAAATAAAACAAATTATGTAAGATCACACAGCCTGTACTAAATCGGTTTTGATGGTATGCAAGACATTTAGAAAATTGATTCAATATTCACATATATTAGAAATCCAAGTTTGATTCAAATCAGTACCAGTACCATTTACAGTGTGATTGTGGGATTGAATTATGCGCCAGTTTCATACTCAGAGGACCAGAAACATATGGCTTTATTAATAATTCTTGGTTGACACGTTGCTTGTCATATTATCTATCGATGGATCGTGATCATGTTCTTCCTGCTGTAAAACGACAGCCATTGATGGATCATTTGGGAAATGTGAACAATCTCTTAAAAATGAATGATATTCAATGAACCCACTTAATCTGTAGTATTTATAAAATTACAAACAACTTTTGACCTTAAATTTGAGTTGACTATTGAACTTCCCTGTTACCCGTCGAGGTCAAGGTGTTACATGACAATCTTTCCAGGTAAATACCCCACGTTTACCTACCCTGCGCTACCAATCCGATGGTGTGAGGCAATGCACGGTCCTTCCAGACAGACACGCGATTACACCTGCGGTGTTGCTCTCAAATGTGCTCAGTGGCATGCATGGAGCCAGTGCGGCATGCATGGAGCCAGTGTGGCATGCATGGAGCCAGTGCGGCATGCACGGAGCCAGTGCGGCATGCACGGAGCCAGTGCGGCATGCACGGAGCCAGTGCGGAATGCACGGAGCCAGTGCGGCATGCACGGAGCCAGTGCGGCATGCACGGAGCCAGTGCGGCATGCACGGAGCCAGTGCGGCATGC
>JACJUY010002264.1:50757-69963 GCA_014220935.1 Platorchestia sp. MABIK | reverse complement strand
GCTGGAGCACAAGTGCTGGAGCACAAGTGCTGGAGCACAAGTGCTGGAGCACAAGTGCTGGAGCACAAATGCTGAAATACAAAATACACTGTTACAAGTTTAGCACGCAATGCTGGGCCAAGTAGTGCCATTCTTACGTCTTCAGACGTTGCCTAATTGCCTGCGCACGTCCCAATCGGTGCGATCGGTGAAAAGTGAACCTGACGCTCTGAGTTGCTACGTATTGAGCTCAGCTATGGTCCTGAGTCTTTTTACTAAGTTGAAAGTGTCAAAGATGCTCAAGAATGACTTCTTAGAAGATACGAATTTCCGGTTGTGTAATTAGTTTCTAATAAATTTTACTCAAAAATGATTTCTGGGGAGATACCAGTTTCGAGCTATTAAAATTAATTTTCAATAAATTTTACTCCACCAATTAAAATTTTTGAGCACATGGCTGTCGGTGCCGAGGGTTACAGAGTGAGAAGATTGAATCTGACACCGTGTGTCAAGGGACAGAAATCTGAATATAAATCATGCGGCTCTTTAAAGCTGCCAAGATAGTGAGTTACTGGGCAGCCACAATGAGCTAAATTGTAGTCATGATCGACATGTACCATAACTCACCTTCTTGCGTGATGGTTGTAATCTACTTTAATGGTGAACTGCACTCAACTGCTCTTGGTTTCTCATTGTGATGAATTTGATAGAAAATTGTACGAACATACATCCGTTACTGACTTAAAATCAAACCGCTCATAAAAGCTTCGGAGAAAAACACAGCAATGGAAGAAGGAATATGAATGAAATATCTGAATGCTACACTAAGAGATATTACTTCCACTTGAAAAATTAAATGCAGTAAGGATGAATTTCAGCACAATTCCTCTATCATTCGAGCACAAATCTTAAGTGTATTTCGTTTTTTTCTATTTAACGAAGTGAATGGATGTTAAATGAAAAGATGAAGGAATGAAAGTAGAATAATTGGGGATAAGAAAACCGGAATAGAAAACGATCACCAGATGAAATGCAATGTTTCATTTTATGACATGTGCATATTTTGCTTGATTCTGATTACCATTGCGAGTGAATTGTTCAATTCAAGATCGAAGTCGAGACTGACGTTAGTTGCGTCTGCAGAACAAGTTTGAAGGGAAGAGCGACCTCTTTGCTCACATTGGTTATTTTGGTCAACTATCTGAAAAAACAAAAACACTGAGTTATAACAAATTCAAAATACATTCATAAGTGGAATTAATGACTTTAAAAAAAAAAGAGACAGATACTACACTTATAATTGTAGAGGGAAGGCTGATTGCGAATAGTTCAAGGTAGTTTTTTTTTTTTAAATGAACAGGGATTCTAAAATGCGAAGGTTAATTGTACCGGATGCAGAAGAAATTATTTTAAAATAGTCTAGCCGAACTGGAAGGTCACAACTCTCTGCATGAGAGCGAACAGCAGATTGGGGAGAGGAAGAGAGTAATTGTTTGCTTCGAAAACTCCTACCGGCATGCTAAGCCCCACGAATATCCAGAGCTCGAATGGTTAAAGCGATTTTCTTTGCTCTTTTATTCATCGGTAGACTTTGCAAAAAGCAAAACTTTTGCTTATATCTTTAATAATGATGTTTCGTCATCTGTGCAGAAAACTTATGGAATCATCGAATTCTATCGCACAATTTTTTGACATTCTTTGTGCATTGCTTTAGCTTTTTTCTTTGCATTGCTCATTTGTTGCGTATGTATTACAAATTTGATGTCTGGACTTTCGAACGTAAGAGGACTCAAGTTTCCAATGGCTTGTTTTCCCATTGGACAAGTTCGTACGCAAAACCCGTAAGCGTGTCTGTGAGTTCTGAGTTATGATTTTTTGGTGCGTGTTTGTTGGTGAGTTCTGAGTAAGTGAATTTTTTATAGCGTGTTTTCATTTGGTCTGTACACTGCAGACGGGTTCGTCAGTGCCCTAAAAGCTTTAGCAAGACCTCAGTGATCCTTTTTTATCTTGATTCAATTAGCACAATTCTTTATAAAATTTTTGCTTGTTTTCATACGGGCTATATATTACAAACGTGTGTGTAGGTATCCTAAAAGTTTTAACGAGGCCTCAGCGATCCTTTTCCATTTTTTGATTGTATTTGTATGATTCTTAAGATTTATGTTTACTATGTCACGAATTTTTTGTTCCTCTTTTCTGAGTGAGTTTAGGATTCCAAGTTTTTCTGAGTGGGAGTTTACTAGCTAAAGCAATCATACGTGACCGAGTTTTCTATTTCACTTCACTCGATACCTCTAAAAATGTTGGCACCAGTCAAAGCTTGGAGTTTTATCGCCTAATTGGCCAAACTCTTAAATAAATCTCTTCGAAGGTCAGCTTTGTGCTATTAAAGCGGTTTCAAACGAAATGAATTTTTTTTTCGTCAGTTTTTTTTCTGCAAAAGATAAAGCAGAGATGTTCCCAACAACCTTGATCTACATTATTTATTCGAAGTGAATATGAGAATTCCATTGCTCAATCAATCATTGTGACGTGTTTCTAATCCAGAGTTGGAGCTGTTTTTGAACTGTGAACCTCTATTCATTTGATGTTCAGTACCGTGCGTAATATATGAATGGCTTATCTGAAGATGACTACAATAGCTCCTCACATGACGATGACGCATGTGTCCACAACATAAACACTCCCGCTGCAAAACTTCTCATAGAACCAGATATATGGGCAGATTTTTGAACTTGGAACAATCGCGATCGGTGAATGAAGAGAGAACTCCGATACTGCAGTCTGAGTTCTGTCGCTATTTGCGTCTAGTTGCTCAGGTTCACGAGAGCTTCGAATGTTTACGAGGGCGCTGGAGAACTTGTCTGTGCAGCAGTCAGGCCAAATGCCTGTTTTTGTAGGCCTCGTTTGCTCGGTCTCATGCCACTGACGACCCATCAAATTTGATGCATCTCACTACTGATAGTGAGATAATTTCAAGACCTCGCTCCAGCAGTTGGCCTCGTATCGATTTACTCAGAAATTATGAGAGGCTTTCATACGCAGGGCTCAGGTCGGGATAGAATGTTGTTGGCCTCGGATGACAATGGTTTGATTTTGTTTTGAACGGTGCATGGACTGCGTTTTCATGTGAATCTACCATTTGAAGGCTTTATTCGACTAGCACTTGAGGCTGTTTGTAATTCATTCATAAAGGCTGGGTTGTAGATTATCGCTTTTGACGGTGTCAGTTAGGATGGTGGGTGACGTTTTTATGAATGAATTTGCTCATCGAAATGTGAAGAAGCGCATACGAGTTAAAACAGTGATTTTTCACATGAGTTTAGACACGTGAATGATTTAGGAATGCAATGAAACCTACGATGTTGTTGGAAAGGTTATAGTACAGCAAAATTTGCGAGATGTGAGTTAAAGCAGAGTAATGTCTAGTAAATGAATGGGAGTGATAGAGCTTTAAATTTGCCGTTGAGAAAATAAAAAATGAAAAGTTCAGAATACATAAGTCCTTACCGCAGCTACCACATGAAACGATGGAAGGCAATCACTATGTATATAATTTAGGAAGCTAAATCTCATGTTACAGAAGAAAACCAGCAAAACACAAAATTTGTCAATTTTATGTCAGAATTTATGTTCAAATTATGCTTCGGTTATTCATCGTCTAGGTTCTAAAAGATTGGTGAACACGTAGAGTGGCGATGTCTAGCTTCAAGGTTGTGTAGGAATAGCACTACTAGCCGTAACAGAAGCAACCAACACCAAGAGCTGCATGTGGAGGCAGCAACAACTGCAGCAGCTGCAGCTCGGAAGTCCCTTGGCACAGCTCATTAAAAACTGATAAATTTGCTAATATATGTACCAGCGCTCCTCAAGTTAAGAGAGGCCTGCATTTCCAACTTCACATCGCAGAGACTCTCAGGGTGCGCACAACACAAATCAGGCAGGCGAGGGGCTGGGACGACTCTCCGTACGAAGTTATCAGTGGCGTCAAGTCAGTCAGACCTGACTATTATCCTCGTGGAACTACCACGAGACTGTAAACGTAATTAGATTAGAAGCCAACTTGTGGAATGAGGGACTTGGGTTTGCGAAGATAAAACCATTCTCACAAACACCGTAATTTATCGAATTACGGTTTTCGAATTCGGTGTTTTCGTGTAGGAAAACCCATTCAAAATAAACACATTATTTAATCAACAGATGATTACCGAACAAACATGCAAGAGATTTCGCACATGGTTAACGAAAGCCTGACAAAATAGAGTTGTTATAACGGCTGAGTGAGGTGTCAAGACCTAAGGTGATATGTACGATAATATAATTAGATAGGAACGAATGAAGCAATAGTGCTTCGAAATGCTGTTAATATTTTTCATAAATATATTTGAATGTTCCTATGATTTTGAAATGAAATGAATAAAACGGTCATGAATTTTCAGTGGAGATCTATAACACTATTTCTCGCGGTACAATAAAAAGATTTTAGGGACGATTGGTTGAATGAACCAGATTTCTATTTGACATGTAAGTGAAGATAACTCTAGGAACAATCAGGTTTAAAGAAGCTCTTGGTAGGAACTCCTCAGGGGGCATGGGGGCAGGTAATGGCTCCAGGTTAGTTAGGTGTGTTGTTTATCTTAAGTTATGGGCACCGCCGCTCCAGGGAAATGTTGTTGTGTTATCTCAGCTGTGAATTGGCCATTGTAACTTTCGTGCCAACATTGCTTCTCTTTGGCTATTCCATCTTGGTCTTTTCTTCCACTTCTTTCCTAACTTGCTTTTCTGTGTAAAAGGTATCCTGTCGGAGAACACACCTCGTTCATGGATTTCACGTTTTCCTTAGTCCATAGTAAATGGTTCCTTCTTTTCCCTCTGTGACTACATCGTTGCAAAAGAAACGGAACCTCGGACTAACTTCTGGACTGGGCATTTCTAAAAGCCTAATTTTGGAAAAGCGAACTTCTGAGTAATGCTTGGCGCGCTGCCAAAGCAGGCCCTATGCAAGAAAATCAAAGTGGCCAGAAATTTTTGAAAGACCGGTTGAGAAAAAAACAACGGAAGAAGCAACTTATTATTAGGTAAAAATGCATGCGCAGAGTCAAAAGTTATAGCGAAATATCTGTGAGCAAGAGCTTTTCAGCGTTCCCGCCATTGCAACACTCTCGCTGAAGACTCAGGCGCAGTGGGCTATAGCCACTTTTGCAATGAATAAAATTGATTTTTCTAAAAACGTTCAATCAAGTTTTCTTTTCAAAGTTTCGGGTGCATTCGCATATATAACTGTCTGGAATCTAAGCGTCATAGAGCCGGTTTTCGAAACAAATAGAACCTGTTTACTGAAGGCAGCAACAATCGCGCTGAAAACAGAACTATGGATCATTTCCTCGACACCAGCTAGTGGGAGTAGCGTTAGGGACTGCATGCGGGTCCAGTCCGGGGACTGGGACGCGCCTCTGATACGATACAACCAGAGCTGTTTTAACATTTACAACGAAAAGTAGCTGGTCAGACAGGACCTAAGGCAAAGAAAGTACTTGTGCAATTAAAATAACTGAGACACTATTTCGGGTTCTTGCTTGCAAAATATGATGTGTGCAAGCATGGCTGTTGCTATCTGTAGTTTATAATCTACACATGGGAAATGTCTGTTATTTTCGCTTTAGAGTTCTTACTTTTGCAATCTTCTGACAGATTTCATTCCCTGGTGCTAGGTTGTGCAATTTTCCCTGTTTGGAGGATAAGTTGCATAGAAAATATCAGACATGGATGTATGAAAAACTGGTGGCAGTTTCAAAATCAGCAGACCAATTGTGCTAAGTCTGAATCAGCAAAATCTTCCCTCGCCTGATTTTTTTTTATGTTGTTCCCCGGTGTCATTGGCAGCATCTAGTGACGGCAGGAAAATTTATCTGGATGTGGCAGGAGTGAGATTTACAACGGAAATTCCTGACAATGAAGTTACATCAAAATCATTCTGCTGGAAACCAAGCTTATTTAGAAAAACTAAAATTCACGAAATATCAGATTGCAGAGGTAAAAGCACGACTTCAAAGGTGCAAGATCTGGAGTTGCAATCCAAGATTCACGGTGACAATACACGATTTCCAGAGATTTATTGGCTCAATTTAGCTGCACGTCTCCCGCATTGCTCGTAGCTCGGAGTCCCTCTAAATTGGGCTGGTGGAGCATGGCTCAGATTCCTCCTGGCTTTGTGTAACGCGGCCTCCCACGCCACCAGCAGCAGCGTCGCAAGCAAGCGCCCGCGTTTATTGTTCAGATGCAGCACTTTGATTCTCAAATATTCATGTCGTCGTTTGGAACAGTTAGCTGCATTAATTTGAAGTGACTTAGCGACGCCGTGCGGAGTATTAAAACGTAGTGAATTAGGTCATGTTTATGAATGTTTCATTCCGTAGCCAAGTCGACTAAGGAAAAGTAATGTTGTTAGCTGTTCGCTACCACAGATTACATTGTTTTCTCATTCCGACTTGTGGCTGAAAACTTGAATTGAGTACGTTTTGTGAGGTGATGGTGTGCAGTGGTTAATGACTGGTGACTTTTTGGTCGTTTTGTTAGTCTTCTCTTGGTTGTAGAGTCGGCATCTATCAAAAGTATGGCTATTGTGTCGGAGAGGGATGTTTAGATGGGGATAAGAACTATGGGTGTTCAATACTTTACAAATTTATTCAATTTTGATCGGCTAAATGGATGTTTTTGTCGTACTCTGATTGAATATTGTGGAGGAATATTAATGGATTTCCTTCATAACTGGCCGTCAAGAGAAAAGTGAATAGTGCTCAGCATTTTCGTAGCCATAGGATAACTGATGGTAGTAAAATATGAATATGTCTAAAATTCATGGAGGCATTTTTCTGGAGACGCTGAGCGTAGTTCATCATACTGAAATTTTCTACACTCTTTAAGATGTTAACAGTGACGGGTTCAACTGAAGTTCAACATTCAATATTCAACACGAATTCGAGTTAATTGTAGAGATGAATTTTGAAAATGAAAAACCTTAAATAGATCGTGCCTCCATTTAATTTCATGAAGTATTTATAAAAATTGAGTTTGTGATTGCTGGTCGGTCAGCAGCATCATGAAAACCCCCCTTGGTGACCACCGGTTGGTCACATCGCAGTCAAAGTGATAATCAGCAACAGAACTCGCACAACAACTTGGCGAAAAAAGACATGCTTAAGTTAGATCTAGCATCAGAACGGCACTCTATTGCAAAATCCGAATAGGAGATGACAGCATGCCATGCAATCCATGGCGGCCCGTAGCGTCTTGTGGGACATTCACGCACAGTTTGAGTGCCAAAACTGCGGAGTGCCGGGAGGCGTCGTTCCTACAGCCTCAGCGTAGTGTTTCACTCGGTGAAACACTACGCTCAACCAGACATGAGGGTAGTCAGCTGATGTCATCTTATGGTGGCAGCTGAAGTCTTCTCATAGCCCCAGTTGAAGTCTTCCCATGGAGCCAACTGAAATCTTCCCTAGGTCTAAGCGGACGTCATTTCAGTCTCAGTGGAAGTCTTCTCACAGTCCTAGGGCCAGCTTAAGTCTTCTCATGGTGCAAGCAGAAGTCTTCTCGTGGTGCAAGCTGAAGTCTTCTCATGTGCAAGCTGAAGTCTTCTCATGTGCAAGCTGAAGTATTCTCATGTGCCAGCTGAAGTATTCTCATGTGCAAGCTGAAGTATTCTCATGTGCAAGCTGAAGTCTTCTCATGTGCCAGCTAAAGTCTTTTCACAGTGGCAGCTGAAGGCTTCCCAAAGTGCCAGCTGAGGTCAGTGTACAGTGCTGGCCGGTGTTGTCTTCTCATACAGGCATCGAAAATTAAGGATTTCCGGACACCGGAATCCTAAACACATAAATTGTACGACGGCTGAAGGCGTATAAGGGTCTCAAGTGTTAGCTATGACGTGCTGGAAAACATTACTTCAGTGGCATACTCGGACTATCACATTAGAATTTGCTTGTCAACAGGTGGTTGGTTTAATTCATTTAGGGGCTGCTTATAAAAACGTGGAGTAAAAAGTAGAAACGAGGGACAAATACTGAGATGTTTGTCATCAGTTCCGTCTTTCAACACAAATCATAGAATTTTAGAAATGACTGTTGTTTAGCCTAAAATAGTGAGATTATGAAAACAGCATTTATATCTGTTCAACGTGATACTAGAGATGTGTTATGTGTTCATCAGCAATCTATTTGCGGTTAGAACAAAGATAAAAACTTGCAAGCCCCTACTAGGGCTATAATTTTAGACATGTTCTGAAACTCGCTCTTTACGGGGAAATTTTAGGGTAACTCATTAAATTTTTACGTGTGATGACTTCAGACACAGCAGTTTCCTCGTTTCGGGCCCGCGTATCCCACACATTTTCAATATTTTCAGTGAGGTCTATGAGAGAAAGCAGTGTCGGGACGAGTCGATGCTCGCTCTTCCTCAAATTATTTTTAGTAAAATGGTTTTAGAAAAAATGAGCCATTGTAAAGCAAAACATTTATGCAGAAAGGTACGCCCTGTTTTCATGTATATTTTAACTTAAAAACTTTACGGTGCATAGTATTATGTAAGTCGAAAGTCGCCGTTGTGTAACATATGGAGTTTACCTATAACATTCCATCCCAACGAAAGAATTGATTGAGTTAAGAGTCATTATTGTGAAATATTACCAGTTCCAATAAAATATTCGGCCTTGTTGCATTGCTCACGGCAGTAATTAATCGGCAGTAATGAAAGCCTGACACAATATCCGATGCATTAGCGGTGAACTTTTGCATCTTGCTGGTGATCTTGGCAGCAGTATGGACGATTGGATGTTCTTCGATCATTGTGTTCTGTTCGAATGCAATTGAAAAATGTTTCCTGCTTTATTGAGTGCTATTTGAAAACAGTTCTCTGCTCTCATATGAAATAGTGAATGTTTTGATATTTTATGCAGAAGAATATCTTCTTACCTAACATGGTTGTATAAGTTGTTTAATTCTGTGTCATATGACATTTGTGGAGCTTTCAGTCATGGGAATTACAGATCTAATTTTTCATAAGCATTCTCGGAGCTAATACTTGAACAGTTATGCACACAAAATTTTTTATTCCCATGGTTTTCTTCAGATTTGTTCAAGTTCTTCGTCAAATAAATCGGTGCCATGAGTTAGTGCATGCTTGACTACAAATCTATTCCATTTATTCATTTTATCTGATGCCCTTCAAAATTTGAACTTTTCCGTTTGATATGCCTATCAGTTTCTCTCAGGAAGAAGAAACACCAAACTAATTGTCATTCCCCTAAGGGAGAGATGGGATCCCTTGCGGGAACACCGTTTGTGCATGGATTCCACGTTTTTTTAACTCCATACTAAATGGTGCCTTCTTCCTTCCTCTCTTTGAAGATCTTTGTTGTGGGAAAGGGAGGCTAAAACCAATTTATAATCAGTGAATTAATCACAAGTAATTGTTTTTAACCACAACAAGTTAAAAATATTTACTTGCTTAGTAATTCAAGGCACTGCCAGACACTTGTCTGCCACCATCATTGTCTGCTTTCACATATCTCACGACTCGAGGAATTTCATAACAGAATATTGGTTTTTCTTCTTTAACACACAAAATGAACATTTGAGAACTTTTTTCTAAAAAACGACAACGATACTAATGTGCGATCATCAAATGCTCCACATACCACAAGACTCGAGCAATTTCATATTGGCTGTTCTTTTTTGGTGCAGGAAAATGAATGTTTGAAAAAGTGATAGGCGTTACCATACATGCGAAAATCATTGTTCTGTATGGTTATGCATGCAAGCATAGAATGCTTGTGCAATTCCCTGACGAATTCGTTTTTATAGCTGCAAGCAATGTCGCACCACAGTGGCCGATGCTAAAAATCCTTTTTTTGTGTAGAATTATTTTAGAAATAAATTAGAGTCGAAAAAAAATGTTTTTGTGCTGTTATCTGACAGTTCACTTTACTGAGAATGGATATGGTTCGTATTTCATTCATGAGGATAACCTTGTGGAAACAATAATGTGGTGACTGCCGCTAAAGAGAATGTGAAGCTTCTCTGATGAGGCTGTCCATTCGTGAAATTGAAAATTACATAGCTCAAACCTCAACATATTAAGTTTCTATAGGACGGTGTAGGCGAAATGGTCAAGAAAATTCTTAAGTTTTCTTCCTTTGATATTTTGGTTATTGAAGCGCGAAATCGAGCGAGGCATCTAGCTTACTTTCATCCCGTATAACTCTTGTTTTTTTCGGTACTCGTAAAGATTCTCTATTTCATTTGTTTTCTAAAGAGACGACGTGTAACGGAAACGAGATCTCACCAGGGTCATATTCACTGATTTATTACTAATTATAAAGCCTCCAGCAGGCGACGAGGTGAAGCTGTTTTTGAGGTCTTAACAATACCTGTCAAGTTCAATTTCAGTAAGTCAATTTGTCTGACGAAATTTCACCTCGGGGGCATCAGTCAATACATTGGAGAGACCGTCAATACCGGGCTATATAGAGGGTAATATCTCATGCATGCACCTGCCTTTAACACCAATATAAAGCTCCATTCTAGTGCCAATGAATGAGATATAGCTCCATTTACCGACATGCCATTAGTTCCTCAGTAATTGTCCTGTTCATTTATAGGATAGAAGATAAAGCGCTGCTCTGGGATCGCTGTGTTCATTAGAGCAGTGTGGACATCAATTTCCAAAAACCAGATAAACATCATTGTGTAGAAAGAAGTGAATATTTGGCAGAAAAATATGTTCACGTTTTTCGCATCCTCGATGATTGATGATTACGTTTTTTCAAAGGGAAAGCCCTCAATATAGTGCGAGAACACTTAAAGTCTCGTCAAAACTCAGAATCAAGTAATTTTTTACCGAATGGGGGAAGATATAAATACAAAGGTAATTTTCGAGGCAAAACGACTTTTCATGTTTGTTGCGGCTGTGAAACCTAGCGTCAAGGCAATGTAATAAGTGTTGAGAATGTAACAGAATTCATGCTTTTAGAAACCGGAATTGTTTGGTGTATCCATCTGTATGGGTAATTTTTTCATAATTTCCAAACATTAGGCAGTGTTGTGAGACGATGGAGAGGAAAGACTTTTTTGTCCAACAGCGCAACATAACAGAGCTTACAATATTTGCTAAAAAGAAGCTATTTTAAGGGCAAATTAAAATAATTTTTTTGGATTTGACCTTCTCAAAGTTCACAATGTTCAACGCTTTTACCTGCCACGCAATGAATGCTACTTGTATTCATCAAGACTAAACGCTTGCAGTCAGGTACTGGATTATAATTCTCAGAGGCGGTGTACAATAATTATTGTACAGTGTCGTAGTTGTGTGCCACTCCCATCATTGTGTCGAGATATTCCTGCTGTGATCGCCGTTCTGTGAAGAGCGAGCTTCTCTACTGCCATGTTCGTAGTCACGCTTAACTAGGTCATCGGAAAATGACTGTAATTGGGCAATAACTTACGTCACAAACGCATCCGAATATCGTCTACCCTGTAATTTAATGCAACTTCTACTTCAGGATTGTTTGCTCATTTTCGTCTACTTTAGACGCGATTTACGCCCACATTTCAGGGTAGTAGTTGCGGAACAAGTTGTACCACGCGTCTACCGTAGTTGTGTGGGATAATTTACACCCAGTTATCCACCATAGCAGTCTGTAGTTTGTCTCAGTCTGTAGTTTGTCTGAGTTAGATGGCTCGGATGTGAGGCAGGCCCGCATGTCTTCATTGTATCTCTACTTGCTAATCGATAGGCGCTCCCCATGTGAGCTGAAAAAACGCTAGACATCGGCGCCTGGACAGCATGACGACCTTGTGTGTACAATAATTGTGAACCGGTCGATAGCAATGTGGGCCTCGTATTATGCAGTGAGCGACTTAAGCTTTCCATGAAGGCCGGTCGTGGGGTAGATTGGAAATTGAACGAGGAGATTGGGCTTCAGCTCCAGGTAGAATATCGCTGGGCGGAGGTGAGGGCGGACGTCTAAAGAGCTGGATCCGTACCCCACACTATACGCTTGCGTAATATTTTCGATACTATTTTACGAGTTTTTTTGGATGCAGATCTATTTTTAATAATGAGAGTGCAATAGGAAGGTGGTATGAGTGATGGGCTTAATATGAGAAAAAAGAAAAAAGGTTTAGTAAAACGAGGTGGCCAATTCAAATTATAAATTCAAAGTTATAAAATTAGGCCTTCATCCAAATAAAATTTAGTCACAAAGAGCATTATGCATGAGAGAACTCGGTGAGGTTGATAGATTCTGAGTGCTCATATGGTGAAATTATCGGTTAGAAAAAGACCAATTTGGCCACACTGGTGCAAAATAGAAAATATGCACGTTTTACATCCATTTATATACTTCGCACATCCTTATATTTCTAGTCTGTCGTAGAATTTCGACGTTGGTGGATTAACCAGTTCACGGAATGGTCGTTTTTGTTTATTTTTGACGTCATATTTTATAAATTGATAAAATGACTAATGGATCAAATGATCGAAGATTTCACTAAAAATCCATGAGGATTCGTTCAATTTTTGCGAATTGTTTTTGTTTCGCTGTGAAATACTGGTTATACTTGAAATCATTTAGATTCTCTAGAAAATACTTTCTCTGGGTTAAAGTTTCATATGAGATAAGAACTTCGAGCGCTTTCTGTGTATCCAGATATGATAGTTCCACGTATGTCTAGAGGCATAAATCTTTACGTTTATTAAATAACGTTGAAGCTTACCCAATTTCAATGAAAATGTTGATCAAACATGCATTATATTAATTAATTGAAATAATTTATCTCTTCTTTGTTCACCATATCAAACACAGTATGCTTTTTTGACATGGTAATGTTCTGGCAAAATTACCTGTGAACAGTTTCGGTTAGTTATTTCAAATAAAATCGCGAAGTGACTTGGCGATATCAAATGATGTGTCTTTTTCGTTCTCCTTCGGTCGAAATAACAGAGTTGCAGTTCGCATTTGCGTGTTAAGTTAAGATGAATTATTCTTGTTGTCGCTTTCCATTCGTATGACAATATTTCTCTAGAGCATATCACATAAATGACGGTGCCGAGCACATACACTCTTGGCTATGCCTTACTTGCTCACATGTAGAGTTATGTTGATGCTTAATTAAGGTAGTCAGCAAAATTTAGTAAAAATGTTTTTCATGAGTTCTTACTGTTCCCTTTTAGATGGTCAAATTGAAGAATTTTAATTCGGGAACTCATTTTGAGGTCTAAAACAGAGCACTCCCTGGAGAGGTTGGAGAAGGTACAAAAAAGAATGCTTACCTAGACAGATTGGATAAGGTACAAAAAAAGAATGCCTACCTAGACAGATTGAATATTTTCGTTCACTTTTTGAAAAGCGTACGTCGATCAGAGTGAACGAAATCTTAAATGTGCACTGTTAGTCTTAAAAATTTGCCTCAGGAGGACACAGGCTAGTGAACGCAAGGTGACTTCCTTCGCAGAGTTCCTGGAACTAATAGTGCTGATTTAAATCTCTGAAATAGTTCGTTTATAAGATAAATCGTATGGTACAGCGGTTAGTTTATGGTACTGAGAAATTTAATTTTTTTTTAAATTCAAACTTAAGATTAGGCACTGGGATAATAACCGGGATCGTTTAGGCATTGAGATGATAACCGGGATCGTTTAGGCATTGAGATGATAACCGGGGTCGTTTAGGCATTGTGGCCAACATGAAGTTGAATAGCAACTTATCAAAACTTTTTCTGGATCTTAGATGTAATTTTTGCAGTACACAACTGAAATATTTATAGGATGATCTTGTGATGCCATAGTTCCTGATGTCAGAGGACTTAAGCAGCCAGATCTGAAAGAAGTGATTGAATAGTAAAGTGAAGCCTAAACTTTATTCGAAATTATTCCCCTTCTCGACGTAAACTTGTATGCAAATTTGTATATTAGAAATTACAAAAATTTATCCAGTTCAAGCGTTGGTGCGTTTCCTTATCCAGTTTAAGCGTTTCCTTATGTCCATGCTCTGTCAAAATCTGGTGCGAGAACGTAACTCGAGAGACGTGGAGCCGTTCTGCACTAACCCGAATAAAGTACAGGAGGAGTATATATGGGACGTCATTCGCTCTTTATTTATCACTAGCCAAATAAAGCAGTGGCCTATGTGAGCTTCGCTAGTTCATTCTCTTGTGTTTGAAAGCTATTTTTGGAAAATTCATTGGAAAGTAGATTTATTGGTAAATGTATGCTTTTCCTTGCATAATACACCTTCTTTCTGGACATCCAACTATTGTTTCTATGGTAATTAATACTCCCAGGGGGAGCACGGGAGGTCCCGAGCTAAAGGTAAGGGAAACTTTCCTTGCTTTGAAGTAGAATAAGTTTTTATTTTGTTACGGACCATCTCTTCTCAGTTCACTGTTGTCCTGTTCTTCAGAACCTACAACTTCATTCTTCAACTTTTCTCTTGTTTCATAAGGTCCTTTCTCAACCTACTGTTTCTATGTACCTTATGCACAAATTTCGCACTTCCTTACGTCAATACTAAAGGGTGCCTTCCTCCTTCCTCTCTTTGGAATATCTTTGTTGCGATTAAAGATATTTTGACTTACGTAAACTAATCTTCACACTACACCTACTGTAAACTACACAACTATTGGGTAGCGTAGATGCTGGCTACCACATTGACATTTTTCTGGCTAAAATATATATATGTTTGAACCTTTTTTCAAATAGAAATTAACTGCCTATGTCACTCAGCATCATGCAACCTCACACGGCTGCTAGAGGCAAGGGTTGGTATCTCTATGGTCAATGTAAAGTTGGCAGTTGCCTTTTAGTATACTTGGAATTATTAGCCAAAAAACGGTGATCTTGGAAACCCTTGCTTTAACTGGCCACTACCTGGTGTGAGAAACTGAATTATAGTAAATGTGAGTAATTAAAATTTCACATCGATGGTATATTATACTATACATGTGAATCATGTTGAATACTCGCGAATGTTGTCACGTTCATGGCTGATCGAATGCAGAAGTAGCCGGTCCTTTTTTTACACAGAGGTCAATCAAACTCTGCTTCCTGTGGGCCTGATAAACAGAAGCACGACCTTCGCAGACTGCACGTATATCTCAGTAGGCTGACGCAAGTCGAATAACCCGCCAAAAGGTATCCTAGATACCATCGATTTACGTCTAGAGTTACTTATCACAGGTTGTTCGAATTTAAGCAAGTCCGAGGTGGGCCAGATAAAGTGACCTCGAGGGCCGGATCCGACCGGCGGGCAGAAGTTGGGTCACCTCTGCTATGGAGATAGGAACGGTGTGCTAAAGCGAGCGGAATTTAAATCAATGTTTTAGGGGAAGAAGCAGTAACTCAGTAGTTATAGAAATTCAGGGGGTAAATAAAGTTATTGAAAATAATTGACTGCATGATATCAATATGCTTTCGATACTCTAAGAAAAAATAGTTTAGGAAATATTTGATAACGTGATTTCGATACGCTTTCGATACCCTTTGTAGAGTTCCGAGGTACTATATACCTCACGTATACATAGGTCAAAGATCTGAACAGACTGGTCTTTGCCACGCGTCATTGTCAGATAAATTTTGTGGCCATTTTTTTGCGTGCATGATTCTATGTCAAAGATGATATCTTTTTGTTAAACCAGTGAATTCGCTTTCAGTGGTATTGATCTTGTTCCCCAACACTTTAGTAGGTACAAGAGGCTGGGAGAGTTTTGCAAAAAGTAATAAAGAGCTATTTTTTACCACTTGGTGAATCTATTCCTTAAAATACATGATGAATTGTCATTTAACTTGTAAGAGAGAAACTATTTTTCCTCACCGCATTCCCACACTGTCCTCGAGACTCTTCCAAACGGATGTCTCTCTATTAGCCGTTTTCCTTTGAATGGCGTCTTGCAAAAAATTCTCTGAAAGGTAACAAGAGAAATAATGGATATCGGACACGTTACAACAAACCGATTTGAGGTTTCCTTGTTTGTCGCTCTAATTGCTGAGTACACAGGCCGCCTCCATAGCGCGTTAGCCGATCTCTTGTTCGGACCCTGCCGGTAGCAACGTTTGGGTCTCCTCGGTCCGAGTCCAGCGGACGATGTTTTTTACATAATAATTTAGCAGCCGCTGAGAATACCACCTCTTTATTGCAATTGTCGCAAAAAATGCCACTTATTTACTGCAATTGTCGTAGAAAATATCACTTAGAGACTGCAATTTTCGTAAAACTCGGTTATGGATTGAGCAAAGAATTGATGGTTGAAGTAGAGAACCCCTTGATGGAAGTAGCAGAATGATAATTTACGATATTAGATTGTTGATATACATTTTTATGTCTTATTCATTGCACACGTTGTCAGTGTGATTTTCAAAATATTATGAGTGAAGTTGTCGTTTTAGGCTCTACTTTGTAGTGTGTTATGAAGTTCTCACGTTCTCAAATTTGGAGGTTCAAACCAAAAAATTTAATTCAATACATTATTTTGCCTCAGCTTTGGTCAGTTTCGTAGCTTAGTAATGACTATGGATAAACAACTAAATGGCTTAAAATCGAAAAAGGGAATACGTTATCATCAACCAACGATTAACAATAGCCATATCACAATTTTGGGCGATGGCGGCCCATGCAGGAATAGTACATTATTCCTGTTATTAATATTTCTAATCGTACATGTACATCATTCCCCCATCTGGGGGTAGAAATATTGTATCTATGAAAATTAGCACTCCTACGGGGGAAATGTGAGGTCTCGAGCTGATGGATAGAAAGGTCTTGTTTTGTTGAAACAAAATGTTTTTTTGTTGTGTTAAGGATAATCTTTTTTCAGTTCACTGCTGTCCTGTTTTTCAGCACCTGCTACTTTCTTCTTCAACTTTTACCTTGTTCCATGAATTTTGTTTTTACGTGACTGTTTCTCTGCCACTTCTGCATAGATTTCGTGTTCGCTTATCTCCTTACTAAATGGTGACTTCTTCCTTCCTTTTTTTGGAGAGCCTTTGTTGCGGTTAGGGAGGCTTAAACTAACATCTAATCTTATCAAGTCAGTCCATTATTCCTAAGAGGAACAGTTGTGTTAGTGCGACTAGTAATGCAAGGGATGAGAAAGTTTGTCGAGTGCTTCTTCCATTTTTTCGCAGATATTTTGCTTCGCTTTGAAAGTCCCTACGACTTCATTGTGCTCATTCTCGTTTTCTAACCCTGCTCTAGCAATAGCATTATGCCTTCATTTATCCCACGCATTAGTATTTTTGTCTTAGTGTTTTCTTTCTCTATCATTATGTATAAGTCCTGGTCTTATCTTGTCTTTTACTCCAGCATCGTGGGTAACTTGTCATAACACTTCTGCCTCACACACTCTGTGTAACTCCTGGTTTTAATAGCTGCTTAAGATGCTTTTTGTACTTAAAAGCATACCCTCTACTATCGGTACCTGATGTATAAAGCGAGTCCGCATTGAGAGGATTCTTCGCGTTGACTTCTGTCTCAGTGTGTGTGCGTGTGCGTGTGTACTAGTGAGTCGTTCCATCAGTAGCCGCCGGTGTTGGTTGTTATGGTCAACGTTGGCTGTTCCACTGCCGCGATTTGGAAGCTATTCAATTCCTTTGAAGTGTGTAGGTTAGCTGAGGCAGTGTTCATTGCTTCGTCCACAGAAGGCATTGCTGTGAGGCAGCTCCATGTAAATATTTCACCTCTACTTCTCCATGACCAGAAAAGTCTTCAGTGACTAAATTAGGCACATGCAACGGTGGTAGTGATATGGACAGCTAATGTTCTACCCCAACTCGGGTGAGCAATTTATTAAGGTAGAAATATTTAGCCGTCCATATCACAAATGATTTGTGACACAATGAGAGGGCTAACTCTAAGCATTCTTCAGCTGAACATAGAGATGAGCTCTGCTTAAATTGATCATTCTTGTGTTAAGTTGCATTACTCGTTCCAACAAGATAGAAATTTGTGTTCTGTGTTACTTCGTAGAAGTTGTCTTGGTGAGGTCGCAGTTAAATAGAACATGCCAATACGTATCAGGAGGAAAATTATAACTATTAGCTTTATATTTATTGCTTATGTAAACCGTAAATGAAATGCACCTCAGTTAAATGATGAATGTCGTCTACCGCACAGTGTTTAATGAGGTAAATCCAATTTCTGACGGACTTGTGTACACGTATTAATATTGTGTGTTGGAAGAGACGTTATAGTGCAGGATCATTTACAGTCCTTATGTAATATTCAGGTCTCCACTGTATCGAGTTCAAGATCCCCTCAGAGGAAAACAACTATTGCTCTGATGGGAATTCAAACTTGCAAAAGGAAAATATCACGTCCCGAGCTGAACATTAGGTCAGCATTCTTTTTGTTGAAGTAAAATGTTTTTCTTTCGTTGAAGATAATTTTTTTTCAGTTCACTGCTGTTCTGCTTTTAGCACCTACGCCTTTCTTCTTCAACTTTGGTCTTGCTTCCAAGCATTCTTTTTCAACTACTTGTATCTATGGACAGGGGGTCCTGCGCGGGAACACACCTTGTGCATAGATTCCGCATTCCCCTAACTCCATACTAAATCATACCTTCATCATTTCTCTCTTTGAACATCTTTTATGTGGTAAGAGAGGCTGAAGCTAACTTTTTATTCAATAATCAATGGAGTTTGAGATTTGTAAGGCAGTCAATAAATTAGATAATCAGTTCTCAAATTTATGCAGAAAACACTGGCAAAAATTTCATTTTATTTCAATACAAATATTTCAATCCGTTTCTTTTTATGACTGTAAATGAGGTATGAAAATTTTAGATGGTCAAATTAATTTGCTTTAGAAAAGTTCAGTTTGTCTTAGGAATGTTTTGTTGACACATGAGATGCTCTGCGAAAACTTGTGCCAAAGGCAGTGGTTTAGGCTATGAAAGAATATTCTGAAATACAAGGTCATGTTTTCAACGAGAAATTTTTTTTCTGACAGCATGAGGATTGAGGAAGTGATCTGGGCCATTAGGAAATATCGAAGCCATGAGGAAATATCTAAGCCATGAGGAAATACCCAAGCCATGAGGAAATACTCAAGCCATGAGGAAATATCTAAGCCATGAGGAAATATCTAAGCCATGAGGAAATATCTAAGCCATGGGGAAATACCCAAGCCATGAGGAAATATCTAAGCCATGGGGAAATACCCAAGCCGTGAGGAAATAT
>JACJUY010002264.1:38197-50130 GCA_014220935.1 Platorchestia sp. MABIK | reverse complement strand
AGACCCTCGCAACGTTATATTACTATTGCAGCTTTGTGCGGGTATTGCATTATTGTTCTTTCACCTAAAGCGACTCTCTAATGATCGTTTGTAATTAGCGTCCGGATATCTCGGCTGATAATGAAGATTTTCCCGGAAAACGTGGGAATGAGAGACCATGCGGAGGCGACTTGCAGAAACTGCATCAAATGGATTTATTTTTAACGTTAATTTATAGTTCATCTAGTTCGTAATAATCCGAATTCTTCGAGTGTTAAAATAAAAGGGAAATCACAAATTTTTTTTACTGAACCAATGATAGTCGTTAAAATTCTATACCTTGGTCAATCTATAAAGCGATTGAACTAAGCTCAGTAAAAATGTAGAGTGATTCCATTTTATTTTAGCACGCGAAGATCTCGGATTTCGTAGAGCTGACTAGTTCATAATACTTCATTTTTGATGACGAACTTGTAGTTCTTACTGGAAAAGTCGTCTGAATTGAACGAAAACCTGAACAAGTTCACTATTACGTAACCTCAAAATTTTAATTTCATGCTGTTGGTTATTGGTCAAGGATATGTTGTTACTGAAAGTTTGTGGTATAAAGCAAGCGTGTGTCCAAAATGGTTTAAAATTTTGAAGTTCATTTATAATGAGATAACTTTCCATACTAAATACCCACTATATAATAATTGTTGCTTTCTGGGCTGGTCGGTCCGTCTCTCCATTCAGGGGGCATACATCTGTTGTATTTACGGGAATTAGCGCTCCGAGGGGAAAATGTGAGGTCCCTAGCTAAGAGTTAAGAAGCCCTTCTTTTCATTGAAGTGCGATGATTTTTGTTGTGTTAAGGGCCATATTTTTCGGTCTTCTGTTATCTTATTTTTCAGCACCTCAGACAATTTCTTAAGCTTTTATCTATTTCCTAACATTCCATCACTTACCGTTTCTATGCACACGGAATCCGGTGCAAAACACACCTGATGCACAGATTCCACATTCCCCCAACTCCATACTATTGGTGCTTTCATCCGTTCTCTCTTTGAACATCTTTGTTGTAGTAAGAGATGCTAAAATTAACTTATAAAACATTCAACTTGATCCTTGTGTCTGTTACGCTGATGCTTTATGACCGTATCTGTAGTACGAGTTTCACAAGTGCACAAGTACAAGAACATTTTTATTGCGGGTACTATTGGGATGGATATATTTTGTTTGTCCTCCCCATCTGAAAGAATTGCTTAAGGAAAATTTCGTATCCTGTCATATTTGACGAGCCGTGTACAACAACACTTTCTCATTGATTACGTTTGTTTTTTCTGTGTCTTGAGCTTGTGAAGCAGATGAGTCATACTCTGCAGTTTCGTTCCTAGTATCTTTAAAATGTCTGTTGATAAATGTGAGTACTTTATCAATCACAGTTGACGTGGATTACTCGAAAAGAACTTTCCAATTTATTCAAACTCAGAAAGTGTTAGTTTGGTGATGTCTTACCGACATCCCGCTGATCTGGAAGTCAGTGCGCCGTACTCTGATGCAAATATCACAGGGTAAAATTGATAGGCACGTGGTGACCGTATGGCATTTGTTTTCATTTCGTTTGAAGTTTACGAGGCTGATCTATATGTGAAAATTAACTCCTAATGAAAGAGAATTAATGATCTACATTCAGAAAATTTAAAATGTCTCCATTACATGTTTGATTGACTTTCTACCATGTTGTGCGTTTTTAAATGTTGATGCTCTAATTTGCGAGTGACAATTTAATGATTCGTTCTTATATCAAAACTCTAACTGAGGAAAATGTAAGTGTGTAAATTAGTTAATTACTGTTGTGGGGTACAGGAATCTTATTTGTTAAAAAATATTTTGACTCAATACAACGATTTTTTTTGTAGGTCACATCTTGCTGTAGCACTACAAAATAATGAATGGTTCGTGTTTGTGAGAAATTAACAGAAAACAACGTTGCTGAGCTGAAGCCCATTTGTTAGCTTACCGTCCTAGAAAAAATGCTCTTCAGCGCCGCTAGAATCTAAACGAAGATATTTGTGCAGCTTCAATATTTGCTTCATTATTTGTCGCTTATGTGCAGAGGGCTTTGAACTTTTTTAGGATGAGCGAATAATTCCTCACAATACAATTATACCAGCGGTTCTCTCGTATTTTTGGGTGAGCGAAAGATGCCTCACAATACCATTGCACCAGTGGATTCTTCGTATTTTTTATCCTTTGTGTTGGTGCATTCCCTCAGGGAAACTGATGTATAAACGGGGATTAGTGCTCCCGGGAGATTAGAGGTCCCAAGATAAGAGCTTGGCAGGCTTTTTTTGGTGCAGTGGAAAAACATTTTCATTTTGTTGCGGACAACCTATATCGACTCACTGCTGTTCATTTTTGAATCCCCCATTTTTTTCGTCTTAAACTTTTATCTTATTTGAGAGACTTCTTTCAATCTTACGGATTCTATGCGTAGAGTGTAGGTACAATCGATGTTCATAGATTGCCCGCTCTCTTAGTTCAATATTATACGGTCGCTTTGCTCCATCCTCTTTTCGGAACAGCATTTTGTGATTTGAGAGTCTTCAACTAACTCATTTTCTAATCAGTTTGGATGAGTCATTTTTATGACCAGATTCTCTCGTTCATAAGATTGCTTTTTTCTGCGTATTGGGCTAGTGAAGCAGGTGAAATATTCTCCGTAGTCTCGTACTCGGTATCTTACGGAGAAATATTTAGTCTCTAAGCACCTGCACGTGTCAAATAACGTTTAATCAATGCTATTCCAAAGACTATTGACATACACCCATGAGCTTCCTAACGTTCAAGCGTTTTTTTTGTTATTCATAGGCAACTTTTTGAGGTAAATTTGTTTTGTGTAGTGTCAACGATTCGTAATATTCATTCGAAATACTATCGAATTTGTGCTTGATTGCAAATTTTGAAAGTAACTTGGGATTTTTTCGTTGCACTGTACTGTGTTTGCAATTTGGCGCGTCATTTCATAAAAATTTTAAATCACTCCTTTAGAGGGTGATATCTGAACTGACTACCATTTGTCGTTCTCAAAAATCTCGACCAAATTCAGTGGTTTCTAAATGAAATTTGTGTTCGAGAATCTGGGATTTACTCTCAGTACTTGACAGCTAAGACTAATTGAATTAAACGGCAATTAAAGTATTTCGTAGTCGAGAATCTGGGATCTGCTTTCAATATTTCATTGCCAAGACTAAATAAATTTCATGGGCCATGGAAGTTGCCTCACCTGCACCAGTGGAGTAACAGCTACGATGTTTGTTGGGTGCTCAATTAGTAGAAGAGTCGGGAAAATACCGTTCTGCTGGTGCGTCGATTGTCCCTGCTCTTCACTAATGTGTTGTGCGATGTAAGCAACGCGCGTGTGGCTGGCAGTGCTCTACATTGTTGGCTTATTGCACTCATCCTCAACTTCGGCCATGAATATCACAATAACGTGTGTTATTATCAATTTAATTTCGCACATCCACTTTTCAACTTATTCTCTGTGCAAATATTAACCGCATTAAGACTACCGCCCGCAAAGAACGGCCTGAATTGCGTGGGCGAATTCGTCTGCGGAGGCCATATTTCAGAGGCTCTCAGCCTTAGACAGTGAATTCATCATTACTGATATCTCATGAACAATTCAAAGAATTAATTTTGTGTTGCGAGCTATTTGACTTTTAGGTATGCAGGACACAAAAAATTATCAAATTGATTATTTACACTCTGGCCTTGTTAAAAATAATACACAATAGTAAGGGTGCAAAAGAAGGGAAACTCTAAACTATTTTAGTTAATTAATGTCTACCTCACTGGTATCCCGGATGCCCGTCGTCACTTGAAAATATTTCTCTATATTGCCATCACCCTAAATTATTCCGGTGGAGTAAAATACCAAACGAACATCGGCATCTAAGGATCCTTTATTTCCAATTCAAGCCTGATACATCTCACCTTGTACATCGGTTTTTCAAATGCCTTATAACCAACACCAGGACGCCATGACACTTTGCCCCGGTCAAGACCGGTACCCATTTCAGGCACCTGGGTAGAGTGGGGTATTGTGCTTTGAATTTTTCCCCTATACCCAACGGAGAAAATCGTCACCCAGAGCCGGGATTCCCCACAGGTTGGGAAGCTCTGCCATACTGGATTGATCTCGAAAAGCGCCGTCCATGACTGTTTATAGCTTTTCGCGGTCATTAGTACCACCATTACTGTAGGACTCCATTTTCAGTGTCAGAGTTGCGCTTATTTGAAATGAGTGCCGGTATCGGCGGCGTATTGTGTTGGTTTACTCCTGAGGGAGTGGGAGCGCCGGTAATTTTACACTTATGGCCATTAAAAGCGATAAACGATTCCGCAGTGGAATACTTCAATGAATGCTTGGCGATAGAGTTGCTCATTTGTTCCGACAAACGACACTGAAAAACGTATCGTATCTTTTACCTGGGGTAGTGAACTCGAAAACGGTTGTAGTTTTACTGCAATTTATAGTTTAATATCTGTAATATTGACGAAAAAATTCTGTAGGAGAAACCCCGATGCTATGTCTTTGATCTTAGACGGTCTTAGTGTTTGTGACAGTATAATGATCTCAGTAGGGAGTTCACTTTTGGTTGCATGAGTTGTCTTCCGTTGATCATCATCTACGTACGGCGAGGTTTACAAGTTCTCTCGCAGCCAAGTGACGTTGACATTGTCATTGTCAGACTGCCTTGCTCATGCTTATATAGATTTCAGAGATATCTGATGTGGTTGGACGATGATTTGAAGTCTGCAGTGAGGGAGTTGCCAAATCAAATTTTTGTCATTGCCTAACGCTAAATTTCCATTGCGTTGTGCAGTCTGGGCGCTTGGCATGGGATTATCTTCTTTTCAGAGCTGTTCTCGTCATTGAGCTTTCAATTCAATTATTCTCTATTAAAGAATTGCTCATTTAGCTCAGTCTCATCTAGTTCTGCGTACTTCTTGTGATGCTATTTTGAATATATTTCCTCGACATTTACTATCCTTGGATATTGATCTTCCTTTGAAAGAAATATCATATCCTCTGTGATTTGTGCGTTAGTTATTCATTACACGTTTTACACGCTTCTCATAACGTTAAGAAAATTTTCAGTTTTCATTGTTGATCAGAGGGTTGAGATTAACGATTTTTTTTGTGAAACTTAGTTCCAGTTACCAAACGCGGCCATGACGTTCGGGGCATCTGAAAGTCTGTTGGGTTCATGTATTTTGCTATAAAAATATATTTCCAACTATATCTTTTGCTATGTACAACTGAATCAACATCAAGAGTAGCGAGAGATGGTAACCGGTTCATATTTAATCGATTACATCTTGCGTAATCGGTTATAAATAGAGCGACTGTAACATAGCTTTCTCTTATAATTTGCTCTCTTTTCTTTGTAGAGAGTGTAGAAATATTCATGTCGATCTTTCGTACGGGTTTTGCGTTTTTCCTTTCTATCTGCTTCTTCTTCTTATTTTTGTATCCTCAAGGTGGTTACTGTGCCTCGTATACAAGCTGTAATGAACTATGCCAGCTAAACAAGGTCGCCAAACTGGACTTTTTAGGCCAAATTGTAGGCATTTTCGAGTAAAACTGAGGATCTTGGTCGTCAAAAAGGATGATCTGGCAACCTTGCTCCCAAAACTAGAAAACTTTGTGCTATGATTTTCCCATAGCAACCAACTTGCACTGACTTTTATAGAGAGAATTGCTTTAACTGAGCGAATAAAATAGTTCCGGACGCAAATGAAATTTTTCTAGTCGACGGTAAACTATCTTTATAGTTTGCATTCGTGTCTTAATTAACTGTTTTTCCGTTTGTGTCAGCGCCTTGAGTCAATAAATGCTTGCGCTTAAAAAATAAAGCTGTTGAAATCTCGTTGCATTCATCCTTCCTTCATTCGGGTTGAAATTGCCTCCCTACATCGCGATATGATAACAGTACATTTATGAAACATGGGAATCTGAATCTAGAAATCACTTTTTGTATCATATTCGAAGTGGATTAATGACTAAAGCAATATTTATGTATAAATATTAAGCAATATTTATGTATAAATATTGCACTACAAGTCAAACCCCCAATGCCTCTGTCGAATACCCAATAACGTTCGCGAATTCTTCATATATATGAAGGCCATAGTTTTTATATGTTCTAGTTCATACAGGATTTGGTGAGAGAAATTCCTATTTTAGTAATAAGGTAGAAAACAATGCGAGTTTCCCCCTGGTTTTTTTAATGTCTAAAATAAGTCACACGAAATAAATTTCAATTTTTTTTCAAACTGACGATCTTTTAACGTGCTGCCCTACGTTTCAAACACACAGATTAAGTAAATTTTGAAGGTTTCTTTCCATTATTTCAAGCATGAATGTTAACATTTTCGGCTTGAATGTTGCTACGCAGGTTTTCCGGGTGTGTGGGTGCTTGTTAGATGCCAGAGATTCCAAACAACCTCATGGGACATAATCACAGGGGTCTGTACAGGGNATTTATAATTTAATTTCTGTAATATTGATGACAAAATTCTGTAGGAGAAACCCCGATGCTATGTCTTTGATCTTAGACGGTCTTAGTGTTTGTGACAGTATAATGATCTCAGTAGGGAGTTCACTTTTGGTTGCATGAGTTGTCTTTCGTTGATCATCATCTACGTACGGCGAGGTTTACAAGTTTTCTCGCAGCCAAGTGACGTTGACATTGTCATTGTCAGACTGCCTTGCTCATGCTTACATAGATTTCAGAGATATCTGATGTGGTTGGACGACGATTTGAAGTTTGAGTGAGGGAGTTGCTAAGTCGAATCTTTGTCATTGTCTAACACTAAATTTCCATTGCATTGTGCCGTCTGAGTGCTAGGCATGGGATTATCTTCTTTTCAGAGCTGTTCTCGTCATTGAGCTTTCAATTCAATTATTCTCTATTAAAGAATGGTTCATTTAGCTCAGTCTCATCGAGTTCTGCGTACTTCTTATGATGATATTATGAATCTATTTGCTCGACATTTACTATGCTTGGATATTAATCTTCCTTTGTAAGAAATATCATATCCTCTGTTATTTGGATGTTAGTCATTCATTACACGTTTTACACGCCTTTCATAACGTTAGGAAAATTTCCAGTTCTCATTGTTAATCAGAGGGTTAATATTAATGATTTTTTTTTGTTAAACTTCGTTCCAGTTACCAAACGCGGCCATGGTGTTCGGGGCATCTGAAAGTCTGTTTATTGGACTCATTTATTTACTTTTTAAATATATTTTTCCACTGTACCTTTAGCTATGTACAACGGAATCAACATCAAGAGTGGCAAGAGAGTAATCAGTTCAAATTAGATCGGTCATATGATGCGTAATCGGTTATAAGTAGAGCGACAGTAACTTAGCTCTCTCTTATACCTTGTACTCTTTTCTCTGTAGTGAGTTTAGAAAAATTCATGTCGATCTTTCGTACGGGTTTTGCGTTTTTCCTTTCTATCTGCTTCTTCTTCTTATTTTTTGTTTCCTCAAGGTGATTACGATGCCTCGTATACAAGCTGTAGTGAGCTATGCCAGCTAAACAAGGTCGCCAAACTGGACTTTTTAGGCCAAATTGTCGTCTTTTTCGAGTAAAACTGAGGATCTTGGTCGTCAAAAAGGATGATATGACAACTTGCTCCCAAAACTTGCGCTACTATTTTCCCATTGCAACCAACTTGCACTGACTCTTATAGAGAGAATTGCTTTAACTGAGCGAATAAAATAGTTCCGGACGCAAATGAAATTCTTCTAGTCGACGGTAAACTATCTTTATAGTTTGCATTCGTGTCTTAATTAACTGTTTTTCCGTTTGTGTCAGCGCCGTTTGTGTAAATGCTTGCGCTTAAAAAATAAAGCTGTTGAAATCTCGTTGCATTCATCCTTCCTTCATTCGGGTTGAAATTGCCTCCCTACATCGCGATATAATAACAGTACATTTATGAAACATGGGAATCTGAATCTAGAAATCCCTTTTTGTATCATATCTGAAGTGGATTAATGACTAAAGCAATATTTATGCATAAATATTGCACTACAAGTTAAACCCCCAATGCCTCTGTCGAATACCCAATAACGTTCGCGAATTCGTCATATATATGAAGGCCATAGTTTTTTATATGTTCTAGTTCATACAGGATTTGGCGAGAGAAATTCCTATTTTAGTATTAGAGTAGAAAACAATGCGAGTTTCCCCCTCGTTTTTTTAATGTCTAAAATAAGTCACACGAAATAAATTTCGATTTTTTTTTCAAACTGACGATCTTTTAACGTGCTGCCCTACGTTTCAAACACACAGATTAAGTTAATTTTGAAGGTTTCTTTCCATTATTTCAAGCATGAATGTTAACATTTTCGGCTTGAATATTGCTACGCAGGTTTTCCGGGTGTGTGGGTGTTTGTTAGATCCTAGAGATTCCAAACAACCTCATGGGACATAATCACAGGGGTCTGTACAGGGCGATCAGTCAGGCCAGGTTACGTTTCCCGTCTGGGAAATCAACCGCTCGAGGAAAGTCTATTCCAAACATGCCATTGAAATTTAAGCTCTGTGGTTCCATCTTGTTGAAACTACACATTGTTCATTTTCCTTTCTTCGAGAAATGGCAAAACAAAAACACTCCGAGCTTTGCCTTACAGCATGCAAGCCTACAGCACGGACAAGTTCTCGAAAAAAGCATGGCCCAGTAATCCCTACTCAGAACATTACACAACAGACCGTGACACAATCGGAATGGAGGGCCTCTTGTGGACTTCCCTGGAATTTTCAGCCCTTCAGTACCTCGTATTCTGTTTGCTGGCACATAGTCACTGACATGTGCCTCGTTTGGGAAGAGAACTTTGCATCGATGGATAAGGTGTTAGTTATCCTTCAGCTCACATGACGTTTGTCAGGGTGCGTAATCTTGCGCCATCAGTTGCTCAGCCGAAACGGTTTTGTGTAGTTGAAGATGAAGTACATCGTGAAGAATTCAACAGAAGGTACGTCCTGTCGTGCCAAGGGCTACTGTATGATTACTCGCAGAGCAGTTATAACACTGCAGGACAGAAAAGCGAATTCGTTTGAGATTTTTAGATGTAACAGTCCTCGTAGATTTTTCCTTTTTAAAACCCGATCTCCGCTTCCATTCTCTGAGCGCATCCACCCGCATTCAAGTCATTTTCCTGTCCGGTACATGGACTCGTGATGCATTATCGAAATGAGGACGAAAAACCCGCTGTGCAAAAACCGAACTACTGCTAGAAAAATATTCAGTAAGAATAATCGCGATTCGGCATCGACCTAAGTATTTTTTGTGACTGAACGAGTTGTTGTGATGAAAACTTCCGATCCGGTTCGCTTAATTGACCAATTCTCTGCCATTCATTGACTCACTCTATTGCAAATTTCTATGCGCCACCCTGTAGATGAAGAATGAATTTATGCTAGAAATCATAATGTGATAAATGACAAAGAAAAATGTTATTCCTAAAAATATTTACATTTGACTGAAGCAAAATTTAATGCAGTCTAATGTTGAAACGATTGGGGTCAAATGTGTTCAATCATTACTAGTTTATCATGACATTTTCGTGTTTTAAATTGACCAGACCATTTATAGGTGGGCTAGAAGCTAGAAAGGAACACTGATTTCAATTTCGGCCACCGTCACAGCAATCCTGAAACCAGCGAGTGCTCGTCATAGCCGTGGGGCTTTCGGACCTGACTCCGTGCGGGAAACGCGGGTTCCAGTCGCGGCGCTGGTGGCGATTTTCTCTGTTGGGCATAGGAGAAAAAATTCTAAGCACAATACCCCACTCTACCCAGGTGTCTGAAATGGGTACCGGTCTTTGACCTGGGGAAAGCGTCCTGGTGTTAGTTATAAGGCATTTGAAAAACCAATGTAAAAGGTGTACGTATCATGCTTCAATTGGAAATGAAGCATCCGTAGATGCCGATGTTTTTTTTTCAATTCCAAACTTCTTTGCCAAGATCAAGCGACTCCGATCCGACCTCTAATTTTGGCTGCCATGGCGGCATGGCTCAAGCCAGAAGAAGCCTCTTGGAGTCGCTCTTAACCATCTGGGAGGATTTCGCTCAAGCATTTCTTTGGCACTATGAGCGGACTATAATGAACTACACACGATATTTTATTGCATTCAGCGTTAAATATCTCCGAGGATCGTCATATCCTAATTTATGATAAACGTTTATGGTATCAGCTGCACCGGTGCTTCGGACAACGATTTCGTGTATCGCAGCTGCAATTAGTTTGGTTCGATGATTGACATAATTGCGCCCTTACTTACTTAAGTGGAGATACCGTCATTCGAAGAGCACTCTAATTTGTCTTGGTGGTTTTATCTTCTAATAAATTCTTTATCCATTGACTTACAATATATGGACTTAGAAATGCTCGATTTCTCGTAAATAGGACCACTTTACTTCCCATTTTCGCAGTAATTTCTGGAATTTTTCTTCAGTTCTCAGTACCTTCTCACTGGTGTTTGAAATTACTTGAATTAAATTTAAGTATATTGATTGAGTAATATCCGTGATGGAGAGCATGATGCGTTAGCGAAGTTTAGACTATGGTAAAAATGGGAAAGTGAACTTCGCGAATTAAGATTTAGGAAATTATATCGTTAAGATAACTGGGAAAATTAAATCATTTCCTCGTCAAAATTTGTATCTTTCGGTTAAGATAAAGCGTTTCATCTCCTATTTAAACATATTATTTTTCATAGTTATTGGTGTGTCCAGTAAACTGTGAAAGTTCAACGATGACAAACCACAACAAAAATTCAGCTTCAGCTTCAGGGAATACATAATTTAGTAGCAAAATATTGAATCAGAGCAAGAAAAATCTTCCCTGTTCCCTGAAGGCATGGGTGAGCTTGTGCAACGATAAATATCCGTAGGAATGGCGCCAATTTTAGGAGATTACTGAAGCACGCTAGTGCAGAAATTCTGATGCATGAAGAGTTTCAAGTTCAACTTAACTAGTCTGAAGCCACAGCCACGCCAGGCTAGCCTCTGCCCGCCAAACATTCTTTGTCCTCCGAAGAACTAATTTTTCTACACACACACGTAGACATGCATTTCCTTGTTAGTACGTATGCATTATTCCGGGTTGTGCAGGATTCGTGTGGTCAATGAATATATCAATAAAGAACATTTACCGTACATCGATCCTGTACAGGGTGTTCAAAAATTAATTGCACAAACTTTGGCAGTGGATGCAAAAGCCTAAAAGAACGACTTGTCCACGAATAAGTTAGCACCCAAGGATTCATCGTTTTCGAGATATGGGCTCTCAAATTGAGTTGTAGCGTCTATTCAACTTTGGTTGCAAAAGTTCCCAGAGTCGAATATGATAAAAACCCATTTGTTTAACAGAAATTGATTACAAAATCAGAGTTAAAATCAGTGTCCTAAATTTCCGCTATGTCAACTCATGTCTGGCATCTACACAGAAGCGATTCCCGAGCACTGTGGATTGCCCATAGTGTCATGAAGTGTCAACTATCTTTTTTACAAGATCTCTTTCTGTCTCACTAACGGAGCTGTTTCACAACAATCAGTGGACCATTTAAGTACAGATGTGTTACCATCATTTGCGGATTTAAGATATCTGCGATGAAGAGAGCAATAATTTTTCTTAGAGACCTACGTCTTTGACGATTCGATATCTCGAGAATGAGGAATGTTTAGCTTATTCATACGACAGTCATTTTTTTGAGTTTCCGTCTCAACATTCACACTGAGTATCAATAGTTTTCGAACACCCTGTATAATAGAAGCCGTCGGGTATTGATGTATGTGTGTGTGAAAAATTGTGTTCGTCATTGTTTAACTTGGCAGTAATGTTGACTGAGAACTTGCTGTGCGTGAATATTTCATTTGCTGAATCTACCGC